>CAJNOL010005164.1:0-12472 GCA_905250125.1 Rotaria sordida
AAATATTTCTTCTATTTGACCTTAATCGTCGCCGACGACAATGATATACTTTTATATAGTCTGCATTGATAATGAATGAATGAATGACATCATATATATATATACAGTGGGTCTCAAAATTATTCAACCACGTATAATTTGGATTTTTTTTCGTAGCCTTAAGCGCTAGAAAGAATCCAAATGGTGATTTGAATAGAGGATATTGTTGCCAACAAGAATTTGAGAAAATGATAATCGTCATGAATTTTCCTAAAATAGGATTTCTAGAAAACCAAAACCATGGTTTTTCAACATTCAGAAGCCACAACAGAAGCCTTGTTTTGACAGTCTGGAATTATAGAGCAGCCAATTCTCTACAAAATGAGACGTCTCCGAGCTTTCTACGACATTCCCTTCAAAAGTTCTAAGCGTCACAAAAATCGAAAAAAAGTGAAATTTATGAGAAAAGCGACCAAAAACCTCATTTTTTCGATTTTTGTGACGCTTAGAACTTTTGAAGGGAATGTCGTAGAAAGCTCGGATATGTCTCATTTTGTAGAGAATTGGCTGCTCTATAATTCTAGACTGTCAAAACAATGCTTCTGTTGTGGCTTCTGGATGTTGAAAAACCATGGTTTTGGTTTACTAGAAATCCTATTTTAGGAAAATTCATGACAATTATCATTTTCTCAAATTCTAGTTGGCAACAATATTCTCTATTCAAATAACCATTTGGATTCTTTCTAGCACTTAAGACTACGAAAAAAAATCCAAATTACACCTCGTTGAATAATTTTGGGACCCACTGTATATATATATCTCTTATTTCCGTTCAACATACTCCATACATTGATCAGTTATAACACTCGATCGATACTTTTCTTCTGTTAAAAAAATAATTTTATTTAAAAAGAACAACAAAATGCCCTGTTTTGATTTTTCATCTTAACATAGATTTATACTGTTTTTATGTTAGACCACATTGACAGCTACTCAAATGTCGAGACACGCGTTTCTCTGAGATTAACTTGTGTTCGTCTCTATATCAGAACATATTTTATAATGATTATTTATTCGGTCAACTAGTGATGTTTAACCCTTTCACAGGCGGTGGTACATATATGTACCACTTTTTTGTCTTTGGACACAGAACTATAATAAATTAGGAAAATAAATAACTTGGCACATTATGCATAACTGCGTCATAAACATCGACAGAAATTGTTCCCTTGAAATTCGCCCGTGAAAGAGTTAAAATCTTTATTAATCTATCCGAGATAAGAAATATCCTTCTATATATTCAATTATCAAATTATGTGATTTACGAATAGTTTCAGTGTTATTTTTCTTTTTATTAAAACAAAAAGAAAAATACACAATATTAAAACTCTATAAGAGCAAGAACCTGATAATTTTATTTAATCTTCTTGTTTTTAGATATGAAAAATTAAACAATTATTATCATATCTCAAAAACAAAGCATTAAAACGAGCAATATGAAGGTTATGTTTTTTTTCGGTGACTATAATTGAAGAATTACCTCATATATTACTTTATTATAATTTTTCACTCAAAACAAAATCGTTATTTTTTCTCATAATATGAAGTTGAAATTTGCAAATATGGTTCACAAAGAACAATTTGTGATATAATACGTTCATCAGATTTTCTTTCTGGTCTATTTGATATTGATCGACGAACAATATTAAAACAAATGTCAACTAATTCAACAACTATGGGTAATTGTTCATCATCAATTAATTATGGAAAATCTGGTCGACGTGCATTGTCTTGTTCTACAACACCAACAAATACTAATTCAACTGATCTTCTATTAGGAATGATTGAAAAACGATTAGATTTTAAATATAGATGTATGTTCTATTCAACTGGTCCGACTTCAGATTTATAGGGTAAATATTAATTTATTTTTTTTTCATATCGAATCTATTGAATGGCAAAAATATGTAAGGCTCTTCCCTCTCCTGAAAAATCAATCTCAGATCAAATACATGCAAATAATGTATCTGAATTTGATCGAAAAATAAAAATTTATGAGTATAATAAATGAAAAGATATTATTGTAATATTATTAATAAAGATTTCATTTTAATATTAGGAGAATAACATTTATATTTGAATTTGATGGAAGACCATATATTGGAATGATTTCGATAGTTACAACTGTTCAGTCTGTTATGATAATGAATTTGGATCAATTTTCATTGATTATTATTTCTAATTTAGTTTTGTACTCTCGATGTTGTTCATAATTCATCAGTTTTATGTAATTCTATTGGTTATCCAAATATACTTATTGATGAAGAATCAACTAATGAAACAAATAATAATAATACTAAAACACAAATACATAAAATGCATCATCAATATCGACAATATGTTCATCAATGGATATGTATAGTAAATGATTTAATAACATGTAATCATACAATTAAATATAAAAGTATAAATGAAATTTTAATTAAAATGGATCTTTGACTTAAACAACGAAATAAATTAAAAAATAATCAAATAAAATCAATTACAATAATAACAAATATTAAATTATTTAAAGCACAAGCACGACAACTTGTTTGAGAGTTTAATGGTAATGAAGTAAATGAAACAAAAAAAAAAAAAACAAATTTCCTTTTTCTATTTTATTTCATATACAAATTTTTCTTATCTTGATTTAGAAATGAAGTTCGTTTTCTACGTCCATGTTTATGATCGAATACCAAATTTTCGTTATTTTGAATTAGCTGCTAAAAATGTTATTAGTTTAGATTGTTTTAAAAATGAGCATGTGTCATCAAAATAAATCCATCAATTGCATAAGAATCTCTTCTTTATTTAACATTAACTTATAGTAAAGTACTTTTAATTCCAACATTTGCACTTGATTAGTATTTTTTTTTTATAATCTATTACAATTACTTTTGAGCAAAGTTTTAAAGATTTATTTGTAGGACAACTATCCGACTTGACTAATAATTGTTTGTATAATAAATGAGAGATTTCATTAATGAAGAAAGATTAGATAAAAGTGTCTACATTTTGTTTCCATATATTTTCAATTAATTTTTGATAGTTAAGCATTCCAATACACTGTCACTAGAGAGATAATGTTGCAAAAGCAACGAAGTATGCGCTTGAGATTGATTTTTCAGTAGTCTAGTCATATTCTAGAGCGAGACTTCTCTATTTTACTATCATCTGAAGATTTTCGATAAGGATTTGTACGATTCAGAATTGACCTTTGAATTTCTCATTTAGTTACAAGAAGATTTTGCAATTCTATATTCATAGTCACTCATGTCGATGACAACGAATAAACTCTATTTTTTGAAAGATCTAAGAATGTTAAGGAAAAATTTTGCATAGATATTTTAAAACACGTGCAGTGAAAATTTTTGTTCCTTTTTGTCTGACATCGCCAAGTATATAGAGCTGCCCTTTTCAGGATATCTCAAGTAATTCAATATGTATCTATTACATAAAAATTAACAAAAATAAATAAATTCCAGAGTCCAGAGTCCAGAGATATATGTATTTTTATTTTGCGAAATCATGTCGTTAACAAATCAAATCGTTCAAATAAAACTAAACATTCTTGGCTGTTTTGAACGACTTCAAATGTTAGATAATAGTAGTCCGAAACGAACATATATTTCATCTTTTGATCAATACCCATGAGTATACGCATTGATATCTAGTTCAAATGTTTTAGATTATGTAATTGTCAATGTCAATATAAAACTTTAAGTATAAGTTCATTTCAGTGCTATTTATCTTATACGATATCACATACATAGAATGCTGAAATAATGTAAAGAATTTATTTTCATTGATTTACGAATGTGTAACTTGATAAGAAATTATTAGAGGTGTAAACCGATCGGCTGAGTTGCCACTACCGACAGAAGAACAAGTTGGAATAAATCCAGCCATGGTCGTCGTCGATCAATGCATCGGCTTAGATCTCTAGAAATGATCAGAATCAAAAATTCGTTTTTGGACTTGTTATTATTAGTCCATGTTTAGAGTAAAAAAAATTCGCTAAAATGATGTGTTTTGATTTTTTTAGGATCGGTTCTATTCTATAAATTAGATGCAAAATTTTTACGTGGAAATCAATTAAAATTGGCATCAACAAAACCTGGTGCTGCTGAACTAGGCACTGTGTTATACACTTAACAGCATTAAAACAAAATCCATGTTGATTTAATTATTATTGCATCAGTTGTTGTTAATCCTATAAATGGTGCTCGTTGGATTTTTCAAATGAGTGCATATGAAATGTCTTATGCAGATATTCAGTCTAGTCCTCACACAGATAATAAATTCTGCTTGTGTGAGAAGATAAATATAATAAACAGCTTATACGATTAGGACAAAAGCACTATAACATTTTTTTTCTTGCCTTTGACAGACTTTCTTCTTCATTACTTTTCTCTTCAGAGAAAAAAATCAAATGAAAAGTACAGTAAGAGGACTGTTTATCCTTAAAACTTGCTTATAACATAGGAGGGATCGAGAGTAATGATGAGTAAAATGTCTATATCTAATTTTAAATTATTTATAAAGATATTATTAATTAATTAGACTTTTGACAAAGTACCACAGCAGTGAAAACCTTCCGACAACTAATATTGAATAGAAACTATTGTGGATTCTCTATGTGCATATCGCTCTCAACAACTTGAGACTAAACGTTTAAGAGCAAAGCGATCAAAAAAAAGGACGACATATGAACATATAGCAAAAACACAAAATGGACACAGTCATTTTTTTCCACCATGTTCTGCTAATGAGAAAGACTTGAAAAATTTTTTCACTATACTCTTTCTGCCTTGTAAAGCAAAATAGAGCAGAACAGACTATCCTACAGAGTTTATATATCCGACTTTTATTTTTTTCGACTGACAAGAGAACGTCCTCAACTATAACGATCGCTTTCTAATCGAATATAAGCTTCAATGGTAGACTTTGGCGAACCACTAAATACCTTACAACGAGTTGATTTGATTTGATTTGATTTGCTAACTCTGCTGAGCAGAGATATACAATGTCGCTCTAGTAATATACGAGATATTTTGACTAGATGATATGCGCCTATCCAGCTTAAATTTCATCAATAGTCAGACGGTTACGTGATACGGATCTAAAGAATCTACCATTTTATTCTTTATAGTTTGAATTATCAGTCGAATTATATATGGACTCGTCTAACGTATTATGATTATTCGAATCATTATCAAAAACAATAATCTTAGATTATTTCCACATATTAACTAAAATTGTTGCTGTTCATAGGATAATCGAGGGTGTCGTGCAAATGTGATGCAGTTTGTTCTTTATTGTTGAATGCAGAAAAGTTGTTTGAAACTCTTAATTAATTAATTCGAAACTCTCTCGAAACGATATTTCAAACTATGATCTACATTCTTCATATTTTTATGTGACTTATTTGTACTGGACGGTAGTAGAAATTATATATCATGACTAAATACAGGGTGGCTCAAAAGTCACGTTACCGGGAAAAAATTGAGTATCTTCATTACGGCTCGACCGGACGGTCTCATTTTTTTTACCAAGGATAGAGACATGTTCACATCCCAAATCCATATGGACAAGGTCAGTGAGAACCTTTGTTAGGTATCGCTATTGACCTCGATAAGAAAATTTTGCTTTTTCACAGGAAGGAAAAAATTAGTATAGAGGATGGTGCAAAAGTCATTTTATCGAGAAGAAAATTGAATATCTCTATTACAACTCGAGCAAACGAGCTGATTTTTTTGCCAACGATAGAGACATGTTCACACTCCAAATTCATACAGACAAGATTAGTGAGAACCTTTGTCAAGTATATTATTTTCTTTTCCTATCTGTGCAAAAGTAAAATTTTCTTGTTGAGGTTAATAGTGATACTTAACAAAGGTTCTCACTAACCTTATCCGTATGGATTTGGAGTGTGAACATGTCTCTATCCTTGGTAAAAACATGAGCCCGTTTGGTCGAGCCGTAATGGAGATACTCATTTTTTTTTTGTCGGTAACGTGACTTTTGGACCATCCTGTATATATAAATATAGTTATTCACTGCGACCATAAGTTCCTCTAGACAATCTTGCTTTCATTTTACACATCATCTCCACTTTTCAACTACATTAGCACGTATGATCCCTCTCTTTGTCGACTTTGATCATCAACGATTTTATGCAAATGACATATTGAAACAAGAAATAAAAGATTTTATTTCGATCCATGAAATATACATGCAAGATATCAACATCATCATATGTTTTATATTCAAATATATACCAATTTTCTCTTCTAATTTCTATTAACTAAGGCATCGCGACAGATGAGCTGACATTTTCACACGTATACTCTTTGTAAAATGTCTGCTAAAAAGACAAGATAAATCGATGTATTTAGAAGCATCTCTCATTTCAAAAAATTTTTCAAAACTTCTTTTACTTAGGGCAATCCAAAAGTAGTGTCGTCAAGGTTTTATTTCCTTATAGTAAGTAAAAAAAATTTCCTTTTTTTTATGAATAGATAGAGCATCTTTCTATGCTATTTGATCGATCTTCACTCAATATTAGAATAAAAATATCTTGGTGAGAACTATTTTTGTTGGAAGCTGGTTGGTGGCATTAGGTAGTAAAAAGACCTAGAATAAATGGCAGAACTTTATATTTCAGAGTTTAATTCCTAAAGATATTTTATTAAAAAAACCAAATATACCACAAGATGCAGCGTTGTAAAGTTCTATAATCTACAAAGTACAGTTTATTTTATAATATGCTTTTTCTTTCCAAAAAAACCAAAAAATCTACGTGAACCACCTTTCACACTATGAAGGAAATCATTTTTTGATACATAAAAAATTTCTTTTTTTTTCGTAGTGTTCAAGTGGTTTACAAAGATGTTTTGTTTTTTTTTTGAAAAGAAAAAGCATATTATAAAATAAACTGTACTTTGTAGATTATAGAACTTTTCACGCTGCATCTTGTGGTATATTTGGTTTTTTTAATAAAATATCTTTAGGAATTAAACTCTGAAATGTAAAGTTCTGCCATTTATTCTAGGTCTTTTTACTACCTAATGCCACCAACCAGCTTCCAACAAAAACAGTTCTTACAAAGATTTTTTTATTCTAATATTGAGTGAAGATCGATCAAATAGCATAGAAAGATAGAGTGAAAGATGCTCTATCTATTCATAAAAAAAAGAAAATTTTTTTTACTTACTATAAGGAAATAAAACCTTGACGACACTATTTTTGGGTTGCCCTAAGTAGTATCTTTATAGTAAAACTGTCAAAATTTCAAGATAAAAATTTCTTCGACTCCTATTTACCAGCATGAAACCCCTCGAAATCTTTTTAAAAATCGTCTCAACAACTTTGGAAATTTCTGAAATTTTTTCAACAATTTCTGTATCTAAGATCATTGAAAAATTTTGTCATTTAATGCAAATCTTGTCCATTGAAATTTTCAACTAGAGTTCTGCAGAAGAAACTTTTCCTCTCCGCAATCTTATTTGTTCCATCCAAAAAGTTTTTCAATTGTTTCGGATACCGTGTGTTCTCATCCCGAATTTTTTTTCAATTATTTCGTTTATTGAAAAAATATATGCAGAAATCGTTTGAGTGAGGAAAAATACGTCTTTTCTACACGATCAAGAGAAGAGAACGTGTTCATCTATATGATTATTAGATATTAGTTATTTTTGGGTATGTTATTGGTAAGAAAACACTAAACAACAAACATTTATAAGTGTAGTTAAAATTAGTATTTTACTAATTATCAATTGAAATGTTCCAGCATCAAAGGAAGAAATTTAGCTTCTCGTAGGCGAAATATGAAAAGAAAGAAATTAGTTTGAGATAGAAATGCATAGTAAGTACTCTTTCGTACTCATTCACATACAAATTGATGTATTCAAAACGCTAGCTAAACGGGATAATATGCTTAAACTGCAGTAGAAGGGAAACAATTCATAAATAACATGATAAGGAATAGTTCAAAAGACATTTCGCTATTTCGTTCTGTGTTTTTCTTTTGTGTGACTAATTTAAATAGTAAAAAATTTCAAGTTTATGACATGTTTTGATATGCGAACCTAAAAAGTTCGAGACATTAGATTTTTTCATTTCGTCTCAAAGTTTTTGAAAATGTCCCGATTGTCTCGAGAGGAGGACAAACGAGATTTGACATTGTCTAGCTGGTCTCTTTTCTGAACACTTAAACAGTTTAGACGGTTCGGGGCTTCTTTGCAGGAAGAAAGAATAGTTGAAGAAAGCGCGAGGACAAACCATCACATGGACAATATGTTGCAAGATATTTTCGAATTAAAATAGAAGTACTAGGCAATATGTCATATTAGAAAATCCATTATCATCTGTTTGACAGTGTAATCTCTTTTTTTTTAGAAAGTGAAAAATGGTATCATTATTTTATTGTTTTCGTTTATTTAAATACATGAGAATTATTCATATGTATGAAGAAAATAATCTTTGAAATGTTTTGGTAATCGAGTAAGATAATGTGAATATGGATAAATGACTTTAGAACAATTCATCCGTGTTGCATCTCTTGTAAAATTGTATGTTATATTTTTTAATGGTCTATAAGGAATAAAAATCCGAATATTATTTGGTAAACATGTTTTTGTATCAAGTAAAAATTCTTCTAAATAATCTTTATGAGCTTGATGAAGATCAAGTTGAATTAGATGAGAATATTTAATAATTGATAAATTTTGATAATTATTTTTTGATTGATTAAAGAATTTATTCTTTTGTGCTTTAGCATTATTCAACGATAATTTTTTCATAAATGGAAATGATTGTTGAATTCGAATAAAAAATTCATGTTCAAAAGGATATTCATCATATAATGAGATTTCACGAACATATTTAAATAATCCACCTGGAAAACTATTTGTTATATGATGATAATATTTTAATTGATATGGATATGTATAAATATGACATTGACCTATTCTTGTTTTCGGAAGATAATGAACATAAGAGATAATTCGATTGTCGTGAAATTCTCTAAAGGTATGTTGAATATCTTCATTCGATGGCAAATGAATTTGATTATTAAGATTAATAGTCGAAAAAATAAAGAATATAAATTTGTTTAATCGTAACATATAATTAATTATATTTGTCTTCAATTGGTCTCCATCAATTAATTTTCCCTCAATTCTAAGATATAGATCGAGTGTTTCTAAATTCAACATTCGATGTAAAAGTGGTATAATTAACTCATCATAAGTAACGTTACAATAATCACAGTGTAGTGAAAAGCATTTTAATTTAGGGAGATTTCCCTTTAAAAAAAAACTGATATTGATTAGTTTGAGAAAAATTGAATATTAATCAAAATAATTTACCTTATTATTGATTGTTAAACGTGAAGAATAAATGGAATGAATCTCAACATAAAGTGCACGAAGTTGATTAAAACAACCATCAAGTAAATAAAGACAATCAGAGAAAGCCGATACAGAAACATGCAATTCTAACAAAGTTGAAGAAATAATAGTTGGAGGTGACATGAAAAACGACAATCGATCGAAAGCAATTGTTACATCAAATATTAAATATTCTAATTTTGTGAATATGGTCAAGATATGTGTAAATACAAGTTTAATCATATTTTTTATCGATTTTTGATTTTCACTTTCAGTTATATTAATAATAAGTGATGAAATCTGATTTTTGAATATATCAATCAAATAAGTTTTTTCTAAATATAACAAATAAAAAAAAACAACATCTAATCATTTTCAATATATTCTTATGCTTTCCTACACATTCATAAGATTTCTTACTTCATCGATTTTATTAGTATTAGAATTTTTACTTAAATATATATATATCAAAGCGTCTATGTCATAGCGAAAAGCGTGCTTCAATATCATTTTTCATTGGCTAGATATTGAAAACTTTAAACTCCTGCCGTATAAAGTGCACTACTATCCGAGTGGCTATCATTTCTTCCAAATTCTAGTATCCTAAACCAGATCCACATTTGTGAACTATCACACCTTTAAAGTCAGTTGTGGTGATTAAGTAGGGACTTTGTAATATAGACCATACATACTGACTGTAATCCAATATCAAATTAGTACTCATATCATATGGTTTTTCAAGCACGCTCTAACTATATTTTAGCTCTATTTTGGTCAAAAGATACAAAGATTTAATTATTTATGTCCATTTCTATTTCCGCTTGATAATAGAAGTACAACTAACACAATCGGTGAAAGTCCTTGCTCTATCTTTCATGTAATTCAATAGTAAGTTACGAATCAGGATCTAGATTAAATACTTCCAACAGATGTAATTTGGGAATTCTTACTCGACTTAATACTGTGTCATATGAAAAGTAGAATGATATTGAAATAAAATATGTATTATATATCGTATAATAAAAAGTCCTAAACTGAAAATCCTATTTGGTCATTCAAATTGACTTCAATGTTTGGTAGTTTACAAATATGGATTTGATTTAATGAACAAGAATTTGTAGGAAATGAAATTCACTCTACTATTCAAAGATTTAATTGGAAGAAATTGTGTTTTTTTTTTCAACAGAATTTCTGTTGTTAATCCGGAGACATTTATAGTGAATAATATCGACGAAAAATTGCTTAATGATTAGTAGGATCTATTTTTCTTTCAACCTCATTCTACTATGTTCCATGTCATATTTCACTGATCTATAATATTTAGAAAATTAACTTGGATTCAAGTCGCTACTGAGTGACTGATAATACCAATCTGTATTCAGAATTCAAGAATGTTCTTCTCACTCTCCTCGTACAGCTTGATGTGAAAATAAAAAATTTGTTTCGAATCGAGACATATACTCTGAAATATTCTCAATCTAATGAACACGTTGTCAGAAGTCGAATACAGGATCAAAGTTTGAAAAATCTTCAACTTTCTATATGAAAATAGAAAAATTCTTTTTGGTTTACTTGAGTTTTTCTAGAAAGCTAGTTTCCACGTAAAAATCTTCTATTTCGCTCCCATTTCTCCGACATGGTAAGACGATTTGGCCTGGAACTTTCTGCACATACACTAGACATTGTTTGAGATATACACTTTTTTTATTCCGAAAAATATTATTTTACTGACTTTTTGGCAGCTTTTACAAAATTTGTTCTTGTAGAGAACTAAGTGGTGTTTAGGGAACGTTCGATATTTTGAAATTTTTATTTGAAAGATAAATAATATAGCATACCCATTCCGAACAGCGTCTAATTCCTATAAAAAAAGGTTTCAAATCAATTGAATACAATGTCTCGAAGAAAGGGAAGCCATTTTACTTTCTGAAAGTCCTAATATCTCACATAAGACAACAGGTGGGTAGTGTAAGTCTAGGACAATTTTTGTTCTACTGATCAAGATCTATCTTTCCTGAAGATGTTAAATTTTTTTGATGAGCCATTCTTCAAAAATGCTGAAAAGGGAAGTGCGGCTCTTAATAAAGGAAATAGAGTAGAAATACTTACAGTCTGAACGAGTGACTAAAACAGCTGAAGAATCTTTTAGTTCGATTAGAAAATTATCATAAAAAAAAAACGTCTCTCAACTAACCCTTCTTTTTTAGGTATGTTCATATTACTAAAAAACGAAAGATACACAAATTTTCATTGCCTTTAAGACATGTAAACAGAAAAAGTTTGGAGAATGCAAACATTTTCAAAGTTTCACAAATTACAGAAATTTCCAAAACTAAATATGGAAATCTTTCAAATGACTGCATTTTTTCTTGTAACTCATGTTTCGAAAGCTATTATTTGCAAGACTTCCGAAATTTTCTCGTTGACAAATCTGAATACCACAATTTTCATTTCAGAAAATAGCAATCTATTCGATTTTAAAAATTCAAATATAGCAGATATAAATTAGAAATAGAATTTTCCATCAATAGATCTACTTAAATATATTAGAAAACGAATGATACTAATTTGTTTAGGAATTAAGGAGAAAATTAAAAAAAATATGTTACCCGTAAAGAGATATTTTGCTTTTTCGATTTCCAAACCATATAAACCAAGTTTACATACATTAGAATAATTTGTAGAAAGAAGAATACGTTCCATAGATGATGATTCAAGATTTAACCATTTGATTTTATCACCAATATCAGGTAATATTTGTAAACAAATTTTATCAAGCATTCGATTAGATAATGGAGAAATAGAACCGTCCGAAAAACAATTTAGTAAAAATAAATCACTTGTAAAAATTGGATCACGTACAATTTGATTTAATAGTTGATTAGTATTGATTAAAGAGTAGAGTACTTCAACATTGGAGATTTTTTTAAAAATATAAATAAGAATTTCGACGGGTAAATCATTCAATTCAATGCTTGAATATTCCATTTGTCTATTGTCTCTTGACATTAGAAATATTTCTTCTATTTGACCTTAATCGTCGCCGACGACAATGATAT
>CAJNOL010005165.1:0-12469 GCA_905250125.1 Rotaria sordida
ACCATCATCAATTCTTATAATTGCAGTAGATGATGTTGATGATGATGCAATAATTTGTTTTTGTTTACGTGTTTGATGACGTTTTTCTAAGGAAATAGTTACTGATGGCGATAGATTACGTTTTGATGTACGTTGTGAAGATATTGTTGGTTGTTGAGTTAAATTTATTGATGATGAAGATGATTTTGTTGTTAATGAACGAGTTGATGTTGATGAATTACTTGACATTGATGATAATGAACGCACTAAAGTCAAAGAAATAATTAATTTTAAAATTACAGAAGAATTGAATAAGGTCATTTTGTTTTTATATCAATCAGTAAAAACTAACAACTTCTCTATTCTTGATAAACGACGAACTTTGTTTTTAATATGATAAGATAAGAAGAGAATGAGAGTAAAAAGAATTCGATAAAGAAGAAATGAAAAAATGACAATTTTACAATAAGACCTAAGACTACAAGAATCTCTTTTTGAGAAAATTTCGATGGTTAATCTAATAGATAAAATTTTTTACAGTAACGGGTGGATCGAAAGTTTTCGCACAAAATGTTTGTTCATTTTTGGCCTGCTTGAAAGTATTTCAGATGAGTCAAAAACTATGGGTTAAGACCAGAATTTTGTGCTCTTTCCGAATATGTGCTCATAAATTTTGTGTCTGTTTTTGCTTGAGAGTAATAAGGAAATCTTGGAAAGGCCTAAAAAATTAGTTTGGACGAAAAATTTTTCCGTACATTTTCGTATTTTCAGTATTGGGATCCGAAACCAAAAGTTGGAACTTTTGTTGATATATCAGCTTGTAGAGCAAAATCTGCTCTACAAAATGGACTATTTGAGTTTCTTTTTGTCTTCAGATAAGGCATCTAAATTTTCGTTTTCCTATCACCCTCATTTTTGAAGAATCGATTTTTTGACGAAAGGGCGTTTTACATCGAAAGTAGCTCCCGAGAAAATGCTAATAGCTTCATTTGGGTATAAGCTACGGCTTAGTTTGATATCACATTTTGTAAAGAAGTGTCCACTCTACAAAATTACCGACTCTGACAATTTTTAGCACCTTCGCAAAGAGACTTATGAGGATTAGCAAAAACCTGTTTGTTCGCCGTCCAAACCAATTTTTTAGGCCTTTCCAAGATTTCCTCATTACTCTCGAGCAAAAACAGACACAAAATTTATGAGCACATATTCGGAAAGAGCACAAAATTCTGGTCTTAACCCATAGTTTTTGACTCATCTGAAATACTTTCAAGCAGGCCAAAAATGAACAAACATTTTGTGCGAAAACTTTCGATCCACCCGTTAAATACAATAAACAGATGTAGTTATACGTTAAAAATCTTTCAAAGTTCTTCATATATTCAATATTATCAGTTTTAAGATTCCGCATATAACAAAAACTAATTACAATACAGAAAAACAAAGTTACTCTCGAATTCGAAAATTTAGAATCTCAAGAACTCTACTCGAAGTACACTATTACTTTCTTCTATTTCTTTGACCGATATCAAGATAAATAATATTATTTCATGATAATTATTGTTTTTTTGCTTACTATAATTATCTTTTGGTAATATTTTTCTCGGTGAACTTGATACCGGTGTAATAGCTAAAGTAAATGAAGATTGTTCAAGTGGAAAAGATTTTATTTCATTTGTCTAAAATTAAGAATAATTTATTTTAATAAATTTAAAATAAAAATATTTTATACTTTTGTTATTTGTTCAATTTGTTGTTTAATATTTAATTTATTATTTGAATTAATTCGATTTGTTTTTGAATTTATTATTGTTACATTTGAAAGTATTTTTTTCTTTACTGGTGATGATGATATTGAATTATTTGTATGTTTAATATTTTTACGTTTTTGACGTGTATTTAATAAATCATTTGATGAATTTAAATCATTTGTAGATAATAAATCATTTGAATAAATATTATTTGTTGATGATATTATTGATACAATTGAACCTTGACTAAATGCATTTCCTTTAGGTAATATTGGAATTGTAAATGAATAATTTTCTATAAGTTTACTATATGATGAAACATTTTCTAAACATAAATTAGCACATGTACGATTTATATGTTGACATTTAGAATAAATAAAACGATTTTGTTCAATTTTAATTGAACGTAATTTTTTAGATAATTGTTTATCAACAAGACCAAATTGTGATGCTTGTTTAGATAAAATAAATTTTATTGTTTCAATATCATCATCACTATTATTATTATTATTTACTGTTCGTAAATTAAATTCAACTTGTAAAATTAAATCTGAGAGAATTTTTTGACAATTTTTATATTCATATTGTTCATGTTTATTTAATAAATGATATTTTAATGTACGTGAACATGGAAATGATATTAAACATAAATGACATTGATATATTTTTGATGATAAATAACCTAATGGTAAACGTTGTTGTTCACAAGCATTTTTTGCAATTAATGGAAATTGTTCTGATGAAAAAGCTGATACAAGATATGATGATAAATAATTATAATTTGGTAATGGTAAATGTTTTGAATTAAGTTTTTTTTGTATAGATGAATGACGTCGTTGTTGATGAGTTTTAAGTGAACGATGTGAACGAAATGTTATTTGACAATGTGAACATAATACTGATTGATTTGGATGATACATATTAATATGATGATTAAAACCGTATTCACTAGCAAATAATTTTGAACATATATTACATTCGTGACATAATCCTTGATTATCGTCAATATCGTCTTCGTCTTCTTCAAGTAATTCAATTAAATTTGGTGTTGACTATAACAAAAAAAAAATATATTAAAAAAGAGAAGAAAAATAAAAGAAAGTACGCAAAAAAAGGAAAATAAAAGAAGTTTTGGCGCGAAAATAATTTATTTACTTGAAATAATCGACGACGATTATCAATTGATGATGATTTATTTTCGTTGAATGATGAGAATCGATTTAATGTTGTTGTTGTTAGACGTTTTCGTTTTAAACGTTCATTTTTATTAATAAATGAAGTTGATGTTGAACATAAAGTGAAACTCATGATGATAAAAATATTTATGACGATCGAGCATTTGAGAAAAAGAACAAAAACCAATAGATACAAAAAAAAGAAAGAAACAAGACGAAAGAAGATTTTCTTTAATATTTATATAGAACGTGAAAGTTCAAGGACAATCTTGAATCTCACTATATCGATTTTAACCAATGAACATAGTTTTGTTTGTTATTATTATTATTATTATTATTATTATAAATACAATCTGTAATATAAGAGAAATGAAATATTATTTGAATTAAAACTATGAAAATCAGTTGTTAAGAAAAAAAAAACACAAAACTTTTCGAAAACAACAATCATCTTGTTCACTGCAATCTTTTCTTTTTTTTTTTTTGCGTACGCTTTTTATTTTATTCTGTAGATTTAATTACGACATCTGTAGTCGACCTCGGTTGTTATTCTATAGTTTATATATTCGAAAGAAAACGACGAAAAAAGATAAAAATAAAAAAAAGACGAGAAAGCCTATCTTAAATATGGATATAGGAAAGGAAATATTAATCAATTCTAAACATTTGATTATTCACTTAAATAAAAAAAAAAAAAAACCCAAGAAACTTTTAAATTGAACTTAACAATAATATAAGTCTAATGAATCACATTCAAAAATTAAGATGGAAAGAAATAAAAAGATAAGTTAAGATAACTAAAAAATGAATCTATAAATGACACACAACATATTCAATATTCTAGAAATCATTCAAATACATATATACAAATACATTCATTCATCCAATGAATGATGATGATGTTGATGATGATGATGATTTGTATATGTATATATTCAACTGATTAGAATATTGAATATGATATATATAAGATTATTTTTCTAATGCAATACTAACACACAATAAAATTTTTAAGTTACAATAGTTAAAATGAATATATAAAGATATATATATATTAAATTAAATAAGTAAACTTCTGTCTATCTATTTCATCAATAATCACAGTTGTCGTAGACGCCATCTTGGTTTTTTTTGGATATACTGCCTCAATAATGATGCATCCTGTCTAACAGAGTAGGCAGGTACAATACAATGTTCTTCATATGTTAGGCAAATACTGCTTTTTATATTTGTAAAATAAATATTCGTTCTTGTGAAAAATTTAGACTTATAGAATATGAAGAAAACATATTATAATTTGAATTTAGTAAATAATGCTTATAGAAAAATTTTCCATATTTGCTTTTGAAATTATTTCAATCAGTAAACTCAAACCAACAAAAAAAAGAAGGTCAACTATTATTAATTGAACAAAAAAAATAGATTTTTGTTTCTTTTATTAATGTTTATTTTCATATGTAACAAAGGAATTTTTTGAATGGTTCGGAAAATTTTTTTTTTTTTTTGATTTTTTGGTAGATATGAATATTTAATAAACATTCTTTATTTCATTAATTATAATATCCTTGATATTTAATTCAAATGATTTCGTAGATTAGAATGCATATATCTCTACACAGATTGAACATGTAGATACAAATACAGAAGAATTTCATTATTTCATGTGTACGTGTTTTGAGTTGAATTATGATGTCGATAGATTTTTGAAATATTGAAAATATTTTCGTTTTCTTTCTTATTAGACAAAATTTATTCTTATGATTTAGACGATGTCCTAATAGAATCAAGATTACTTATGTGATTCTATTTAGTTGATATTGCACATAATTTTATTATTAAAAATCTCTGTATTGCAGTATTTTATTTGAATTTTCTTTTCCGAAATGGCGATTTCAAACTTCAAGAGAATGAACATTTATTTTTGGAAGCACAGACACATAAATACGCAGTACAATAACCCAAAAATTCTGCGAGAACCAATTCAATCTTCGAAAGGACGTGATCCGCATGCTAGATAAAAGAACTGGTTCATAGGAAATGTATCAATATATTTCCATATTAATGATATGATTTTTATGTATTATTGAGACTATCGACAATATTGTATTTTCTTTCTTTTCTTTTATTATAATTTTTTTTTAATGGCATATTAATAACAAAAAAAACAATGGTATACATCAAGATTCAACAAGAAATAGCGTTGTTTATTAATAATGTTTAAAATATATTTTGTAGAATCTCATGTAAAATACTCGTTCGTTGTTAATACTATATTAATTATTCCGAAGATGAATAAATAATTGATTGATTTTCTATTATTTTTTATTTTTCTAAGAATCCAAATAGATATTTTTTTTTTTTTCGTTTATTTCTTTCAACATTTTACATAAAATCATTATCTTCATCATATTCTTCATTTCCATCAACATTATTGATACCGTCACCAACAAATGAATCCATTTCGTTTCGTCGATCTGCTTTTAATTGTGGTTTAACTGGTTTTTTTACTTTAGTTTTTAATTTTCTTTCACGTTCATCATTTTGTTTATGTAATAATATACCTTGTAATGTTGATTGTATATGTTTAATATTATCAAGTCCCATTGATTTTGTTAATCCATTAAGTAAATCATCAAGAAATTCTATATAATATTCAGATTTTGATAAAAGTTCAAGACGATTATATAAACGAAAACTATAATCAAGAAATTCATCTTTTGTTATTAAATTAACATTATCTAATGAATGACGTTCACCACTTGTACCAATAAAATCTGTTGCCATTTTTAATTTAAGTTCTTCTTGTTGTAATTCAGCACGTTTTCTTAATTCATCAAGTTCTTCAGGTGTATATTGTCTATCGGGTTCTTTTAAAGATTCAAGAAATTCTTCATCACTTGTACGTCCATCACCAGTATATTTTTTTTTAGTTGCTTTATTTTTTGTTGTTGGTGGTGCTTTTACAGGTACTTTTGGTTTTTCTTCTACATCAGATTTTTTAGGCTGGAAAATGTAGAAAAAAAAAAAATTTATCAATCAAACAATGAAAAGAAGATTAACAAACTTTTTCTTCTAATTCATCTTCCCAAGCATCAGGAACAGCATCATTATCATTATCATCTCGTATTAGAGTATTTGTTATACTACTATCTTGCCATTGATCAGTCATTTTAGAGATTGATGAATAATAAATCTAGAATAAAAATTAAATATATATAAACATGTTTTATTATTTCGTAAGAACACAAACAAACTAGTTGTTTTATTTGAAATTTATTTGTAGAAACTCAAGATTGGTTGATAACTAATATTTATTAACTAGAATGATGGATTTGATGTCGCTGTATATCAGATAGAACCTACAATAGAAGAAAAAACTATAAATAGAAATGTTTGAATTTTCAAGTATTTCAAATTGTATCATAGAATAGTTTTTATATTTTGAACCTATCAATACATGTCGCTAGTTGACGATTGTCGATGAATTAATCAGACAAATACATATATATTAGATAGAAGATATTCTAGTTAATATCGTAGTTAAGTAATTATGCTTTTTTTTTAAAGATCAAGTAGAATAATGGAAAAACAAAATTTCTTGTATAATTTTTCTTTTTGATTTTAATTATTTATCTCTTAAAATATAAGAACTTTTTCAGAATTATTCTTAAGATCAATTAGATTATTCTGTAAAAGACATAGGATTTATATTTTGTGTAAAGAGTTGAATATCATGTTAAGTTATTTTATTTTCTTTAATATAAAGATTTCATTGTTCAATTCAAATATTCTATATTAACTATATAGTAAAAAAGTATACGATGTAAATATTATATGAATGAAAAATATCCATTATTTTTATACAAGTATAAACTTGAAAAAAAAAAAACAAAATCAATATTGTCTACCGATATTAACATGTGAATCAAATCATCTGTTGATAAGACTGCATACCTTGATCTATAGACCTTGTATATATTTAATTGGTCATAGATTTCTTTTTTTTTTAATCTGTAATTTGGAATAGGTAAGGAAATAACACAACATAAAAGCAAGTATCATCTTAAGTGACTATATTATTTAGATTACAAATATGAAATTTCTTGTCTGTCTACTTGTTACTATTGGTATTGTTTACGGCTCCTCTTTGCGAAAGTGAAAAACATAGAATATCAATCGAAATTATTGATGTATATTATATTTTTGAACAGCGTCCAAACAAAATTGCCTGTTTGTTGCTTGCACGATGGCTCTTAAGATCTGACCTGATGGTACGCCTGCTTCAGTTCCTGTTGGAGGTTGTTGTCCATCATAAAGTGCTTGTAGAAACTCTGCTATCATTCCAGTTCGACGTAATGAGATTAATTGAATTTGAATGTTTTGTTTTTTTAAAACTAAATTATATCGATTTTGTCTTGCAGCAACCGTTGATTGTACTTTTGCTGTATGTACAATGGATCTTAAGATCTGTCCAGATGGTACACCTGTGCCAATTCCTGTTGATGAATGTTGTCCAAGCTTGAAAGCTTGTGCTATAAATGGTGAGTTATCTTTTTCTTGTTGTTTTTTTAACAAAAAATATCATAAATTGAATACTATGATATGTTTTTATAATTATCAGCGCTCGAAGCAATCCGTTGGGTTCACTTGGTTCCATTCTATCCGGTAGCAATCTTTTACAATCATTGACTACAGCTACACATGGTATAAATTTAGGTACAGCTATATCAATTTTAAACTTGCTCAATAATGTTCATCAATTATCAAACGATGTATATTTATACATTTGAAATGAAATTAAAAAGAAAAGAAAATTAATATATTTCCGTAGATTCATCAAATTCCTCTTTTGATCAATCAAACACTTGTTAGTATTCTCAATGGAACAGGTCAAGCTAGTCAAATAATCATTGATCAATTGATTGGTGCTGTTAATAGTGTTAATCATCAAAGTAAAATTATTTGTATTATTTTGATTATTTAATTATCAAAATTTTTTTTTTTATTTATTTATTTCAAAAAATAAGAGCTGCTACTAGCCGAAATCTTTTGGATACTCTTGGTTATAATGGTAACTTACTATCAAGTATTACTCATATGTTATCACAAGGTACATCGATTACAACCGTTCTTTCAATTCTTAACTAATTGAATAATGTTCATCAATTGAGTAATGATATTCATCAAATTCCCACTTTACTCAATCAAACTTTAACAAGTATTGTTGGTGGAGCTGGACAAGCTAGTCAAATTGTTGTTCGACAAGTACTTGGTCTTCTCGGACAACAGAGTATGTTTTACACATAGATCTTTGGGACAATATTGATCAAATTGTTCATTTTGTTTTTCTAGCCGCTACAAGTCGAAACCTTTTAGATGTTCTTGGTCAAAATGGTAACTTACTATCAAGTATCAGTCATTTATTACCATAAGGTACATCGATTTCAACTGTTCTTTCAATTCTTAAATTATTGAATAATGTTCATTAATTGAGTAATGATATTCATCAAATTCCTGTTTTACTCAATCAAACTTTAAGTAGTATTGTTGGTGGAGCTGGAGAAGCTAGTAAAATTGTTGTCCAACAATTACTTAATCTTGCTGGAATTCAATCTCAAAGTATTTCTATATTTTTTTTTTATAATAATAAATTTTATTTCTATATTGATTATATTTAGGTATAAGCCGTAATCTTTTGAATACTCTTGGTGAAAATACTAATTTAATTTCAACAATATCACATCTTTTACCACAAGGTACATCAATTTCAACTATTGTTTCATTATTAAATTTGTTGAACAATGTTAATGCTATAAATAATGATCTTCATCAAATTCCTACTGTTCTTCAAGAAACATTACAACATCTTCTCACTGGTATTCAAAATCTTGTACCACCACTAGTTCAACTAGTACAAGGATCATCATAAAAGAAATACATATATGTTTTTTTTTTTATTTTGATATTTATTCCGAAATAAATTTCATTGAAGAACCTTTTTTTTCTAATCACTTTAAAGTGGAATAAATATCTACAATTCGAAAATTTTGAATAGATGTCGCAAGATAACGAATGAATATAATTTCATATTGAATTTTAATTATTATATATATTTTTTTAATATAAAAATATAATATTTATAAATAAATTTCATCTTTTTTTTTCTTTTTTTTTTTGAATTAAATAATTAATTATTATAGGTTTTTATTTGATCAATGAAAAATAATCTATCCGATTATCTATAATTGTCGTTGGTTTCATGTTCATCCATACTCATTTTATAACCTTGAGTAGTAGAGAACAGAACATCTTTTTTCGTAATGATTTCATATTTGTATTATAATAAAACTTAGTTTTCTAGATGCCTTCTGACGTTTTCATTGATGGCGTTCGTTGTCTCGAACGTATTCGAAAACTCTATACATTATGGCAAGTAAGCAAACTTATACATCTCATACAATCAACATTTAGAATTTATATATTTATTCTTATTGTTATTGTTCTAGAATACAAATCATGAAGATGGAACTGATGTATTAACTCATGATAATGATGCATTACATTCTGCTGATGCAATTATTATTGTAAGAGGACAAAAAGAAGATGATTTTACTTATAGTAAAACTGCTGCTATGCAGGTTAGTATATTTTGTTAATTTTCTATTGGTTATTATTCTTCATTTTTATTTTAGACTTGGTTATTTGGCTATGAAATGCATGATGTTCTTGTTGTATTTTGTCAAGATTCAGTAATTATATTTGCTGGTGCAAAAAAAATCAACTATCTTAAACAAGTAAATTTTGATTTCAATTTAAAATGATTAGAAAAATATTGGTCACTTTTTTTTCTAGATTGAAAGTGAACAAAATAATAAAGAAAATGCACCAAGAAATTTTAATTTTTTAATACGTAAAGATAATGATGAAAAAAATTTTTCTGATATTATTGAACAAATTAAACAAAGTCATCAAGGTAAAACATTAGGAATATTTTCAAAAGATAAAATGGATGGAACATTTGGTGAACAATGGAAAAATTGTTTAAGTCAACATTCATTTACAACTGTAAGAAGTTTGTTTTTTTACAAAGAAATATATTTTGTTTTTTTTTTTTTTATATTAATTCTAGGTTGATATAAGTGCTTCAGTTGGTTATTTACTTTCAATGAAAGATAATGAAGAACTTGGTTTAATTCGTAAAGCATGTGAAATAACTGGAAAACTTTATAGTAAGCATTTAAAAGATCAAATTGTTAATACAGTTGATTCGGAACGAGTATGAACAAGATTTTATTTGAATTTTTTTTTCTTATTCATTTTGTTTTTTTTGTTGTTGATAGAAAGTAAAACATTCAAAATTATCTGAAGGACTTGAAGCAGCATTAAGTGATGAAAAATTTGTTGCAAAAGCTGATCTTAATCATGTAGAAATGTGTTATCCAGCTATTGTACAAAGTGGTGGAAATTATAATTTAAAATTTAGTGCTACGGTGTAAGTAAAAAGTTTTTCAATTCTTAAAACTAAATTATCCGAACGATTTTTCTTCTGTTAATGAATAGAGTCTGTTTTTATTCTTTTTAGTGATAACAATCTTCTTCATTATGGTGGTTCATCAATAGTTTGTGCATTTGGAATTCGATATAAATCATATTGTTCAAATCTTGTTCGTACATTACTTGTTAATCCATCTGAAGAAATGAAAAATACATATAAATTTTTAATTGAATGTGAAGGACTTATTATAAATGAATTAAAACATGGTAAAATAATATCAATTTTTTTTTGTTTTTCAATAAATTAATTTCATTTTCTAAGGTGTACAATTATGTGATGTATACAAATTAGTACGAGAAAAAGTTGAAAATGAACGACCAGAACTTGTAAATAAAATGACAAATAATTTAGGGTTTGTTTTTACTAAAACAAAAAAAAAGAAAATTATATTTTAAATTTAATTTTTATAGAACAGCATTAGGTATTGAATTTCGAGAAAGTTCTATTGCTATAACAAGCAAATGTACAATACAAGCAAAAAAAGGTAAATTAAAAATTAATATAAAATTAAATTCTTTTTTTTTTCTTTTGTTTTATAGGTATGACTTTTCAAGTGAGTATTGGCTTTTCTGGTTTGGATAATTCTGATGGTAAAGATGATCAATCGAAAATTTATGCTTTATTTATTGGCGATACTGTACTTGTTAATGAAGTAATAAATAAAAAAATAAAATTTCATAATTAAAAAAAAAAATTGTTTTTATTTTAGAATGAATCTTGCACATTATATACATCATCGAAAAAAGATCTAAGTCATATAGCAATTATTTTAAAAGATGAAGGTTCAGAAGAAGATGAAGATGATGAAACACCAAAAATAGTACCAAGACGAGCAGCTACTAAAGAAAAACCTCGAGTAAATATTATCATATTATTTTCATTTCTTCTCTTGTTTTTTTATTGTAATTATTTATAATATTTAGAATGATTCAACTGTACCTGAAGAATCTCGTCAAGAATTTCAAAAAACATTATTACGTAAATTAAATGAACGAGCTGAAGCTCGATTAACATCACAAGATGATAAAGTATCATCGGAAAGGTAATATTCATTGAAAAATAAAAATAATAATATTCTTCAATTATTTCAATGAAATTTAATTTAGAACTCGAAAAATTCTTAATTCATATAAATCCGAAGGACAATTACCAAAAGATCCAGATATTCATGAGTTAAAACTTTATGTTGGTAAGTGCATTAAAAAAGAATTCATTTTAAAGATTAAAACAAATATATATATAGATAAACAATATGAAACAGTTATTTTACCAATTAACGGAATGCCTACACCATTTCATATTTCAACAATCAAAGTAAGAAAAGATTTAAATTTAATCAGTTAAGAAAAACTACATTTCTATATACCAAACGGTGTTCTCGATTAGACATGTTCAAGTGCTAACTTTAAACATTGTGAAATACTATTTGCCTTTGTCTAGCAGATAGTAAAATAAAAATAAACAGACAATGTTGTTGCGAAGTGAATAGAATCGGAGGGAAGGATAGTCTGATGATAGATCATCTGATATATGGAGGGATAGGATCAAAGGGAGTTTAATTTTATTATTTATAATTTAGAATGTATCATTAGCTGTCGAAGGTGAATATATATATTTACGTATAAATTTTTTTAATCCTGGTGGTATTGGTAAACAAGCTGATTCTATCGACAAAGAAAATGTTTATATCAAAGAATTGTAAGTAAAAAAAAAAAAAAATCTATATAAATCAATTAAATCTATTGTTCTATAAAATTTATTTTTAGAACATATCGCGCATCGAATGATAAAAAAGATGATATTGCACCAGCATCAAATAATCTATCTCATGTACATAAATTAATTCTTGAAACACAAAAAAAATTTAAAGATCAAGAACAAGAAAGAAAACAAATGGAGGTTTGTTGACATATTTTTTTGTTTTTAATTCTTTTTTATTTTTGTTCATCTTATTAAAGGGTGTTGTTAAACAAGCAGCATTAATTCTTAATCCAAGTAAAACAAATCCAAAA
>CAJNOL010005166.1:0-12468 GCA_905250125.1 Rotaria sordida
AATTTGGGAAGCAGGGTGTGAGTGTGGGTGGCTGGGTGTGGTGTGGGTGTGGTGTGGGTGTGGGTGTGGTGTGGGTGTGGGTGTGGGTGTCTTCATCAAAGAGATCGCGCACGTCCAGCCCACACCCACCCACACCCATTAATCGAATAGAGGTGCACTGAAATGTCTCCTTGATAGTCATTATCTAACGTTGGGCGATCCTAACCATCTCAAATCGTACCGAAATAAATATTAATTCGTGTGCTCCATATGAAATGAATATCATTGAACAAGTATGAATTTTTTCGCTTTTTTGTTGTCGTTCATCGTCTGCTCTTTCAGTGAATGTTTTATTGCTGCTATCTGCCGTCCTTTTCATAGAGTATCCATTCAATAAGAATTTAAAAAAAAAACAAAAAAAGAGCAAACACAGATAGCAACGGAAGATAAAGGTTTGATACACTACAAAGCTAAGATAGGAATCATTCGAAAAAAACAAGTCAACGGCGTAAGAAGCAAAACAATTCGATCAACTACAACACATCATTCACAATAGGAAGAACAAAGTGAGTTTAATAACTTAATCATAGTGAGCAACGTATTAAGTAGATTCGAAATGCAAAAGAAATTGTTTTCAACGTTACACACTTAGCGCCAACACACTGCAAATCTTTGAAATGCTTGAGATAAATATAATATTGACACCCACAATTGGCTTTATTTAAATTGATCGATTTGTCAATGTATGTTAGTTACTAGTTGCATCCATTCATTTTTTCGCAGCTATCTCATATTTGTTTGATCTTTTGATTCATGTCAATTCTATAATATTGTCTGTATGTCACATGACTTGTTTACCTCTTTATTTTCTCCTACTATATTCAACGATTTTAGTTATCAAAGAGATAAGAAATAAAAATCTGTATAAGGTAACTACGAATTTAATGAGAGTACGCATAAAAAGGACACGAACACAGTGGTAAACTTTGAGTGTGAGTAAGAGTAACAGTGGAAACGCTTCTGGTCGTAAAATAATCTGCATAGATGAAGTTCAAAATCAGTCTGTCAGAGATCAATACGTGACAATACAAACGAAAAGTTTCCAACCATAGCAAAATCTATAACAGTAAGGACAGAAATCTTTGATTCACTCAGTGATGTAACGGAGTTAGAGGGACAACCTTCATCACTGACACTAATGTGAAACATCAAGAGTCAATCACTTCGAGACACGGAGCAATGAGTCAAACTCTTAGCGAAACTATTTCGTCTCAAATGGCTATCAGCGAAACTCAGCCCGCAAAAACTTGGAGCCACATAGTCGAGCTTCGAAGTCAATGTGCTAGATTCCAACCCTTCCGTCAACTTGTCAAGCCGATGGTGAAAACCTTAGGGTCGTAGGGCAGTCCATAGAAATCAGCCCATAAAGGTTCGGATAATAGAGACATCTGCATGGATGGATGTGAGTGTGGGTGGATGTCAGTATCAGTGGAAAGAAAAAACACCCATATCCACACCCACAGCAACACTCACCCACATGCACATCCGCACTCACAACAATACCCGCACATTCATATATGCCCACACCCACGCGCCCATAACCGAAAAACTTTGGGCTACATGGTCGTGCTTCAAAGTCAGTGTGCAAGGTTTTGACCTTTCCACCGATTTGCCAAAGCGGTGCTGAAAACCTCAGGACTATCGAGCAATCCATAGGAATAACTCCAAAAGGCTTCGGATAATAGAGAAATCTATGTGGATAAAATTAAAAGGTTCAAGTAGTATGCGAATAGTTGAGAATCACGGAGAAAAAATTCTGCTCTCGAAAACGCGGACGACGATGACGGTACAGGAGCCGCAATCACCCAGCCGTTTATCAAAATACCAGCGAAAAGTTTCAAGCGATACAGAAAATCATAAGAATAACATCAACATATTTAAATTCCAGTAGGAATCCGTAAGACAGTTGATCAGAACACTTAGCCCACTGATCAATGTATCTTAGTCAGAGCAAACAGCGTTAGACACCGCGAAATTACGCGCCATAAGGAAGTCAAAAATCTGCAAGCAATTCATCCATTGGACTGAGCGTCCGCCAAGAGTATTGTATCGTGCTGGAGATGCTTGAAACCTACATGAACATTCTTAGGACTACAGGCGGACGCACAAGAAGAGTAAAAGCTCGAAAAGTTTCGAACATCGAGCAATGTATAAAGTCACCACGAAAAATTTCAATCTAGCCATCAATGCATTTTTGCGACGATGAGAATTTATCGGGAACACAGAAATGTGTTAGCAAAGTACAAGAACCTCAGGGAAGCCAGCTATGTCTGAAGGTAGTCGCAATGACTTTCAAGCTAGCATGAACCTATTTTAAAGACAGCGAAAACTATTAGACCATAGAGAAATGCGTGAGAGGAATCGCGAATAGCTTCAGACAATCTAGTCATGCGCTAGAATGGCTGGTAAAAGCTGCACGCTACTCAAGAAAGTATTGTCGTGATGGTGGCAACTCTTGCACCACAGCGAAGTACGTGAGACAACCAGCCAAAAAAGGTTAATAGGACCGGTCAATGTGTCTACATAGCCGAGAAAATCTTCAGCATGCCCATTGAATGATTTTCGGCGACAGCAAAAATCTTCAAATCGCAGAGGAATTGGTGAGAGGAAGATCAAAAAGCTTGAGAACCCTGGCATATGAAAGCACTAGCAAAAAGGTTCAGGCTTCAAGGGATGCCTTGGAATGGAGTCGAAAACTTGACGATCACAGAAGAAGTCCTGAAAGGAAGAGCAAAAAGCTTCAAAAGCTAGTCATGCCCCGAGATACTAGTAAAGATCTTCCGGATATCGATCAATCTCTTAGGGTTACAGCGAAGACTTTCAGACCGCAGAGAAATTCGCATGAGGAGCAGCAGAAAGTTTTAGAGAACTAATCAGTCCTAATGAGTGCCAGTGAAAATCTTTGAGTAACAGATTAATGTGTGAGTGCAACAGCGAAAAAAATTCGAGGAACCAACCAAGGTGTCAGATTAGCTGCGATAATGTTCATCTTACGCAGCAATGCCGTTGGGTGATGGTGAAAGTTTTTCGCATCACAAAAAAGTTCCTGAGAGCAACGGCATATAGATTAAGAAGTCTACTTGCTGTGTACGTAATAGAAAAACTTCCAGCATTCGTGGAATGTCTATGAGTGAGTGAGAAAGCTATTTCAACACACAGAAATGTTTTAGAAAGAGTGCAAAAATTTCAGGGAACCAATTAATGTGTTACGCGCTTGAGAAAAGCTGCAGGGTAAAGACTCATATCTCTGGAAGACAGAGAATAGTTTTCGATCTTACAGGCATTGAGAAGAGAAAAATGGAAAAGCTTTAGAAATCAGCCTTGTCTTAATATCGTCATATAAAGCTTCAGACTAGGCATGCACCGAACCCGGAAACAACCCGAGATTTCCGGGCCCGGGATTCCCGCGTTCGGTCATTCCCGGGTTCGGTTATTCCCGTGGTTCGATCGTTCCCGGGTTCGGTCATTCCCGGGTTCCGTTATCCCCGGGGTTCGATCATTCCTGGAGCTCGGTCATTCCCGTGGTTCGGTCGTTCCCGGGTTCGGTCATACCCGGGTTCGGTCGTTCCCGGGTGTTCGGTCATTCCCGAGTGTTCGGTCATTCCCGGGTTTCAAGGGGATACCCTTCGGTTCTCGAGTGCCGCTATAGGTAGGAGTGGAAAGCTACCGTTACCGTTCTCGGGTAACGGTCCCGTCACCAGTTGCCCGGTAACGGTAACGGGAAGTTACAAGTTCCCGGGGAACTGGTCTATTATAAGGGGATACCCTTGGGTCCTCAAGTCCTATACTATGGCGGTACTCTTAGGTCCTTAAGTCCTATTATTGGGGGGTACCCTTGAATCCTCAAGTCCCATACTACGGGGTATCCTAAGGTCCCCAAGTCCTATTATTGGAGGGCACCCTTGGGTCCTCAAGTCGCATACTATGGGGGTGGCCTTAGGCCCTCAAGTCTTATACTATGGGGATACCCTTAGGTCCTCAAGTCCTATTATTCGAGGGTACCCTAGGGGTCCTCAAGTCCCATACTATAGGGGTATCCTCAGGTCCCCAAGTCCTATACTATCGGGGTGCCCTTGGGTCCTCAAGTCCTATTATTGGGAGTACCCTTGGGCTCTCAAGCACAAATGCCAAAGCTGTATTTTCGCCGTGTTGTACTGAATAGGAGCCCATACATATATCCATCAATTGATAGAGCATCCTCGATAACCCTATAGTCGGTCCGAACATGGCTGTGTTGTCCTTACAATAAGGGAAAAAGGGACTCCTGAAATCTGATTGGTCTATTTTTGGACCAAGCAGATGGCAAGATCCTATTTCTCAGTGATGGGACGGGTGGGCACCCCAAGAGGGAAACAGCGGACTTCAAGACTTCAAGACTTCAACGGACTTCAACCATAGTGACTTCATATTTTCACAAGACTTCAAAAGACTTCTAAAGACTACATAGAACTTCAAGGGACTTTACAAGACTTCATAGGATTTCACGGGACTTCAGAGGACTTCAAAAGACTTCCAAAGACTTCGTGAGACTTCACAGACTTCGTGAGACTTTACGGATTTCATGAGACTTCACGGATTTTGTGAGACTTCACAGACTTTGTAGGACTTCTTGAGACTTTATAAGACTTCATTAGACTTCGCAAGATTTCATAAAACTTCACAAGATTTTGCCAGACTTCGAAAAACTTCGTAAGACTTCACAAGACTTCACCAGACTTCACAGAATTTCATAGGACTTCACAAGACTCCACAAGATTTCACAAGACTTCAAGAGGCAGATTCCATTCATATCAAAAAACCTTATAGAAATTACATGAAACTTCTATAACATGCAAAAAACAAAACTTTTCATATAGAGATTACAAAAATGTTTCTTGTCCTGAGAATTGTTTCTCGAAGTATATCTATATCTAGAATAAAGATGTGGCAATGA
Organism: Rotaria sordida; assembly: GCA_905250125.1. Taxonomy (NCBI): domain Eukaryota; kingdom Metazoa; phylum Rotifera; class Eurotatoria; order Philodinida; family Philodinidae; genus Rotaria; species Rotaria sordida. The sequence goes on from CAJNOL010005166.1 coordinate 4,973, forward strand.
CACAAAGCGTTGATGCAATTAAAACTGAGACAATAAACTTTACTGGTACGCGTATAGTTGATTCGATTAATCCAGCATTGAAAAACTTCTACTTTCAAGTGCAAATAAATAACAAGACTAAATTTATACGCAAGCAAACGGCTGGTTGCTTATTGACCGACAGAGCTAGCCGTTCATCGGCTGATAGATTATCACGAGTGATAGAAACAAACAAAAAGGAATAAAATTCTACATAAGAGTGACATCGAATAGATGGACAAATTTCTTATAAAAATAAATCACTTCATTCAAAAAGCATTCAGTTATTAACTATCATGTTTTCTAAGGTCCAACAAACTTGCATTTTTTTCCAGCACATTGAAAAAAAAAACAATAAAAGGTTCGCCTTTCTGCTAAAATAAGACCGTCGAAAACAAGACAATTTCATTGGTTTCTTATGAATTTTCATACACTAAATGTATTTCAAAACTTCCAAAAGAATTCATGAGACTTCAAGAGACTTGAAGAGAATTCATTAGACTTCATGAGACTTCATGAGACTTCATGAGACTTTATGAAACTTCAGAGATTTCAAGAGACTTTATGAGAATTCATGAGACTTCAGAAGACTTTGAAAGACTTTCAAGACTGCATGAGACTTCACGGCTGAAGTCTCTGCTGTTTCCCCCTTGGGGCACCGCTTCATATACCCATCAATGGATAGAGCACCCTCGATAACCCTATGATTGGCTCGAACATGTCCATCGCTTGTTCTCACAATAAGGGAAAAAATTTGAATCCCCTCAGATATCTTCCAGTAGTAAGACTTAGGAACCCAAGGGTACCCCCATTAGTAGGACTTGAAAACCCAAGAGTACCGCTCTACAGTAGGACTTGTGGAGCTAAGGGTATCTCCCTAGAATAGAACTTGAGGACCTAAGGGTACCCCTCCGGTAGTGGGACTTGCGGACCTAAGGGTATCCCTCTATAGCGGCACGCGAGAACCGAAGGGTACCCCCTTGGAATCCGGGAACGATCGAACCCGGGTTTGACCGAATCCGGGAACGACCGAGCCCGGGTATGACCGAACCCCGGAAATGACCGAACTCCGGAAATGACCGAACTCGGGAACGGCCGAACCCGGGAAATGACCGAACCCGGAAACGATCGAACCCCGGAAATGACCGAACCGCGGGAACGACCGAATCAGGGAACGCCGAACCCGGGAAGTTCGGGCTCCGTGCATGCCTACTTCAGACTACCAACCAACGTTTCTGAGTGACTACTAAAAATTTTAGGGCACAGGGCGATTGGCGAGAGAAAGAGAAAAAAGCTTCCAGTCGCTGCCATGAATGCGCGCAGCTTCAAAAGGCTTCATCGTTCGATGAATGTTTGCAAGTGGGAACGAGAGCTTTTTCATAAAGAAAAACATTTATGAGCGATGACGAAATTTTTCGGATAATGGATGAAGGCGTCAACAGCTTGGTAAAGCTTCAGAGTACTGACCCATCTCTCTGGATGACAGCAGACACCTTCCGATCTCACAGGAGTGGGTGAGAATAAAAGCAAAAAGCTTCAAACGAGCAATTTTGGATTCCATGTGAGCATAGACATGTAGAAAAGCGCTCACCCACACCAACTCACTTCTATCCACGCGCTCCCACATAAAAAAGCCATACTTACTGTACTCTACATGAGCATTGGCGCACTCAAACACCTATCCCTACATCCTCCTACAAACCAACATGCAACACCCACACCCTTTGAAGGAATGTCTATGAATGATGGCGAAAAGTCTTCGATCATCAGCAATGACTAAGAACGACAGAGAAATCTTTAGCAATCGATTATTATGTCGGATATCTTAGAAAAGGTTCACAGTACAGCCAAATATCTTCAGATGACGGTGAAAACTTTCAGTTTACAGAAAAACTATCTGAGGAGGAGAAGAGTAAAGTTCCAGAAAGCCGATCTTTGTCTTCTGGTGGTAGCGAAAACTTGAGCGTAGAAGCAAGTCTGTGAGAGAGAAGACCTAGACCGAGGGGTAAACAGCAGAGACTTCGCTTTTGAAGTCGTCTGAAACCTCAGAAGTCTCTTAAAATCTTATGAAATCTCATGAAGTCCCTTGAGATCTTACGAAGTCATATTAAGTCTCATGAATTATGTTAAAGTCTGTAGAAGTCTGGTGAAGTCTTATGAAGTCTTATGAAGTCTTGTAAAGTCTCATGAAGTTCCGTGAACTCTTTTGAAGTACCATAAGGTCTTTTGAAGTCTCGCGAAGTCACATGAAGTTTCATGAAGTCATATGAAATCTTACGAAGTCTCGTGAAGTCACTCGAAGTCTTCCGAATTTTTCCGAGTAAAGTTAGTGTACAAATAATTTATAAGAAATCCAACTAAGTCGTGAGATTTTTGATGATCTTATTTCAGCAGAAATATGAAGTTTTATTGTGTAGCCAACCTGCTCGAAAAATTCGTGTTCGGTTAAACAAAAAACAATCATATTTAATAGTTCGAATGCTTTTAATACAGATATTCATTTACATATGCAAGCTTATATCAATTAGATATCAAAGTTATAAAGAGGGTGGGTGGGGTGTGGCTGTGGCTGTGGGTGTGAGTGTGGGTGCGGGTGGGGTGTAGGGTGCAGTGTGGATGTGGGTGTGGGTGTGGGTAAAGAGAGGAACACTCAAAGCCACACCCTACATTCACACCCACATCCACACCCACACCCATAATAGCTCTTGAGGACCTATGGGTACCTCCATATAATAGCTTTTGAGGACCTATGGGTGTCCTCATATATAATAGTCCTTATAGTCTCAGCTGACCTTTGACCTGGCATAGAGAGACAGACACTGAACATTATATAGAGTCAATATAGTTGAGATAGGCAGCGATTCGAGTTCAAAGTTTTTCAAAAAGAAAAGTTATTTGTTATTTTTTTGTTATTAATAACAAATAACAATAACAAAAAAAAAGTTATTGTTATTGTTATTAATAACAGTCGAATAACAATAACTTCTAACCCCTACTCAAAGAAACATCCGCACGTCACATCGCACCTAATGTGGTTGTTGTGTGAGAACTGGCACAGGCCACCCCTGACACACCGAAAAAGACGCACCGCATCGCACCGAGTGTGGATATCGCGAAAGTATTGGCCCATACACGACTCACACACATAAATAGGCATACGTCGCATCGTACGTAGTGATGGTACCGCGAAAGGATAGGCCCATGCGACAATTGACGCACGGAAAGATACGCACTGCAGCATACCGAGTGTGAGTGCTAAGAAGCGGCAGGTCAATCCGAGGATTCGCACACACAAACACTCACGCTTTCTGCATGCTGCGTAAAGTGTTCGTCGAGAAGTTTTCTATTGAGACATTAGTAGGCACAAAGTGCATGCTTGTCTTTCCTCGCTTGTAAAAAGAGTTGACAGATGATGAGACGCACACAGTTTCATGGTGTATAGTTGTGGCATAGTGAACGGCGTTCAACATCGGCCAGTGTTGCATAGTGTGTTGCAGTTGTTCGGGCTCAGCGTAAACAAAAAAATAGGTGTGTGTTTTTCACGGGCTCTATTGGTTGCTTGAGTGGCATTAGTTTTTCTCCGCTTTGTGTAGTAGATTGAAGTGCTCGGTTTCTTTCGAATTTAAGACATGTTTGCCTTCAATTTGATTGGATACTCTTCGAGTTTGTTGCATAAATTAGGATTTGCAATTAAGTAGTCTGCGAAATGGTAAATGTTTATTGGTGAACGCTTGTGCTTCGGAAGTGAACGGATTTTACGTAACGTCGTGCATGAGAGTTTGAAGGAGATGATTTCATGAGTTAATATGTGTCACTGGTGAAACGGTGTCTCAAAACGTGAGGGGAAAACACAGCGATTGATCGTCATCTCTGCGAAAGGTTGTTTAACATGTGAAATGATCGATGTGCATGTTGATTGGAAAATTTGAAATAGTTGTCAGAAAATGTAGAAATTGTGCTGATGTTTCTAGAAAGAATCTTTGCCAAACGTTGTGGGACGGTATATAATACGACTTGAGAGCCGGGTTTTAAAACTTTATTGTCGGTAGACAAGTGCCAATCACCCGAGATTTGTTTTTGCGTAACTGTTTTTTGTCGTATGTCTTTGATATTGCGAATAGCTTGTGTGTCTCATGTATTTCCTACATCTCTATATCTCCTGTATATCTAGGGTGTGAGTGTTGGTGTGGGTGTGAAAATCGGTGTTGTTCTTTTCATAACCGTACCCACACCCACACTCACACCCAAACCCAAACCCACACCCAAACCCACGCCCCACACCCACACCCCACCCACACCCACACCCACCCTCAAGAGGTGGCAGCTCTGTAAATGTCATGCGAAAAAGGTGAGTCTACAAAGTGAGTAAAATGCAAGGGGGAAACAGTGGACTTCAAGACTTCAAGATTTCAAAAGACTTCAACGGACTTCAACCATAGTGACTTCATATTTTCACAAGACTTCAAAAGACTTCTGGAGACTTCATATTTTCACAAGACTTCAAAAGACTTCTGGAGACTTCATATTTTCACAAGACTTCAAAAGACTTCTGGAGACTTCATATTTTCACAAGACTTCAAAAGACTTCTGGAGACTTCATAGGACTTCAAATGGCTCCACAAGACTTCATAGGATTTCATGGAACTTTAGAGAACTTCAAAAGACTTCCAAAGATTCCATGAGGTTTCACAGACTTCGTGAGATTTCACGGACTTCATGACACTTCATAGATTTTGTGAGACTTCACAGACTTTGTAGGACTTCTTGAGACTTTATAAGACTTCATCAGACTTCATAAGACTTCACAAGACTTCATAAGACTACACAAGACTTCATAAAACTTCACAAGACTTCACCAGACTTCACAAAATTTCATAGGACTTCACAAGACTCCACAAGATTTCACAAGACTTCAAGAGGCAGATTCCATTCATATCAAAAAACCTTATAGTAATTACATGAAACTTCTATAACATGCAAAAAACAAAACTTATCCTATAGTGATTAGAAAAGTATTTCTTGTTTCTGAGAATTGTTTCTTGCAGTATATCTATATCTAAGATAAAGATGTGACAATGACACAAAGCGTTGATGAAATTAAAACTGAAAAAATAAACTTTACTGGGATGCTTATATTTGATTCGATTAATCCAGCATTGAAAAACTCCTATTTTCCGGTGCAAATAAATAACAAGACTAAATTTATACACAAGCTAACGACTTGTTGGTTATTGACCGACAAAGCTAGCCATTTATCGTCTGATAGATTTCATGAGTGATAGAAACAAACAAAAAGGAATAAAATTCTTCATAAGATTGGCATTGAATGGATGGAACATTTCTTATGAAAATAAGCCACTTCATTGAAAAAGCATGCAGTTATTAACTATCATGTTTTCTAAGATCCAATAAACTTGAATTTTTTTCCAGCAGATTGAAAAAAAAAACAATAAAAGGTTCGCCTTTCTGCTAGAATAAGACCATCGAAAACAAGAAAATTTCATTGATTTCCTATGAATTTTCATACACTAAGTGTATTTCAAAACTTCCAGAAGAATTCATGAGACTTCATTAGATTGCAAGCGACTTCAAAAGACTTCAAGAGACTCCAAGAGACTTCAAAAGACTTCATGAGACTTCATAAGACTTCGAAAGACTTCATAAGACTTTATGAGACTTCAGAGGCTTCAAGAGACCTTATGAGAATTCATGAGAATTCGTAAGACTTCAAGAGACTTCAAAAGACTTCCAAAGGACTTTCAAGACTTCATGAGACTTCACGGCTGAAGTCTCTGCTGTTTCCCCCTTGGCAAAATGTGGACTCTTTGAAAAAGACCGTTTTTTTTTCAACAAAAAGGAAAACTGTTCACGCTAAATTTTTAGTATCAATTTCTTTTCCCATCCACGGCCTTTCTTTTGAATACCTTCCCGCTTCTTCAAGTCATAATCAGGGGAGGAAAATAAAAAAATAAGTGGAGTCTACACGAAAATGAATATGGGTCTGTAATTATATACTTAGAACGAATGGATGTAAAAGGAAAGAGAAATTAACAGAAAATATATATCATTTGAAAGAACATTTTAGGCTGGACAAAACGGACAATTCATTATAGTTTTTCTGCTTCTTTCTATACTGAGAAAATATCCTTTTCTTAGTACATCTTCATATAGAATAATTTTTTCAAAGTGCGAGACTTATAAGTCCTCACCAATACGAGCTACAGAGCTGAAATTTTGTACAAAACTAGGACACATATAGAGTGGTAACATATAAAAAAACCATTCAAATTGGCCGAGGAAAACAAAAGTTATTGTACTAATACAGCTAAAATCCTAATGGTACCAAAAAGTTTCAATTCACTCATATATATATATGCTAGCGAGAGCCGGTGCATACTGCACGGATGCTTGTTTTCTGTAAAGTTTCACATCTGTCCTTTAGCCTTGATTCGGTAATAGACAATCAGACAGTTCGCATTATATATCGAGAGAGACCTCATACACTCTAAAAAAAAAACGTTTTCTCAAAAACCGAGACCCCTTTGGAAACCCTTTCGAAAACCGGTGTAGGTATCCGGAAAGGTTTCCGGACTCATGTTAAGTTTTTAAAAATGCCTCCTGAGTTTCCGAGTATCTTGAAACCTATGGGTTTTCGAAAGATAGACCGGAAACTCTCAACCGTACTCTTAGAAACCCTACTGCTACTTTCGAAAACCGCTTTTGATTTAGAAACCTTTTCGAAAACCTTTGCGTTTCCGATATTTTTTTTATCGAATACCTTTTTGGATTTCCGAATACCGAAAACGGTGGAAGCGTTTCCAAGAAATCAAGCATGGTTTCCGAACATATCTTGGAAACCCTGAAGGGTTTTCGAATCTTGATAAAACCCTTGCGTTTTCAAAAGAAAGTTTCGAAAACCTATCTAGCATTCTGAATCACCAAAATAGCTTTCGGACATCTTCTTTTTGATTCTCATGTGCCCATCGTTATTTTAGAGATTTAGAAATTGCTCGGCATGCATGACATACACCTTATTCAATTTATGTGGAATTGTTGTGTAAAACCATTAAAATTCTGAGAATTCAAAAAAGTACTTTGTTCCCGAGAAAATCTCGGCTCGTTGTTGCATCATTCAGCACTTAAAAACTTGAATGGATTATGATAAATTTTTCTGAGAGGATCCAAGAGCTGCTCTAAATCGTCAAATCATTCAAAGAATGTCGTTTTTTCCCTTCTTCATTCACTAATGTTTCGTTCAAGTGCAAGTATTATGGTCCTTGTTAACAGATTGCAACGAAAGTAGTGCAAGTTTCGGCCGTTTGAGGATCCTTTCATCCGACTTATATAGAAGAGTGATAGGAGAGGAACGATGGAAAATATGAAGAAATCTGTATTTGCGAGAGAATATAAAGCAAATACCGGGTGTCTCCAAATGTTTGCAACATCATTATTTTCCATATCTCCACAAACGTAAATGA
>CAJNOL010005167.1:0-12460 GCA_905250125.1 Rotaria sordida
TGAAAAGAACTGCTACGAATACAATATGGGGCGGAGAAGTTCAAATCCAAGCACTTTCTATAGCTCTATCTCATCCTATCTATTCATACATCCAATTTGACAACAATCCAAAAAATAGACATTATATTCCATTGAATATTAGTGTACAGGAATTAATCGATCGATTTAATAAAGGAACAGCAGGTAATCATTCAAAATATATAGGATACAAATCCGATATGAATAAATTAGGATTTTGTATTTATTACAACGGTACTCATTATGATGCTCTTTTACCTTTTCAAGATAATCCTCAACAATTTGTACCACATTTTGACTTGATTAATATGAGTTTATAACAAGATTCAACTAAAACAAACAAGTTTTCATTTATGCGAATGAATAAAGCTTCTGGAACTAACTCCTCGCCACGTCCTATGGGGCAAAAAGAGGGCATCCGCAGGGCCTAAGGGGCAGTTCCTTAGTGCGCTCAAGGATGAATGTTTTTAGACAGATTGATCAAAATCAATCTGTCGTCAATTATTTTTACTTTTTCAAGTACACACAACACTCAGATTTAAATCCGAGGTTTCCGCATTTATTCTATCCTAAGTTAGATAAACTAGTTGTAATATAATACTAGAAACCTATATCCATAAGAAAAAAAGATTACTGGACTGCTATGAACTTTTGTATACTAGAATATCTCAGAAATTACTGATGTTTTTGTAAGCCGCAACTTGAAAAACAAATGCATTACGAATGAAAAGTCTTCACATGACTCGCCTTGTTGCTATTGAACAAAAAATCTTCCAGCAGAAGACATTATATTTTTCCTTTTAATTAGTCATTGATCTTTGTACTAGTACTAAAAAACATTTTTGTCAGGAAGGAACACACAGATTTATTCTGCCCATAATTTTTGATTTTCATTGCTTGCTGTTTGTTTCTCACGACACTAACGGTGTGAGCATGCGTCTGGGTGATGAGAGGTCTGACACTCCGCGCCCAGATTCGTCCATACCCAGGCTTCATGATAAAAACAGTGTTAGAGTTTCTGTTTTTGTTACAAATGGTTGACTGTTATAAACCTAGTTAATTAATACTTTATTCTACAGTGTCATTTAAGAGCTAAACTGGAAAGTAAGGCATTTTAAGGTACTAGAAAAATAATATCATATATTTGATTAAATTGTCTTGTATTCAATACAGTTCGCGACGCTGATTCAGAAGGAATCTTTTTTCTTCATGTCTTTCCTAAAAAGACAAATTTCTTTAGTAAAAATTAAGACTCTATTGTGAAGAAAATTTGATTTATTTGCATTATATAATGCGCTCAAACTTGCACAAACTATTAGTTACGGTTAAATTGGTGCAAATTTAGCATGTTAGTCTGAATGAATTGCATTAAATATTCTATATTAGCTCTAGCATCAAGTTCTCGATTTATTGTGCGGATAGAATTTCGTATAATGTCACATAGTTTTTATATTTTCTTTTTTTAGATATATATGCTAGTACATCAGGAACTGGCTATCTAAAGGTAGCTAATCGCATTGCCAGTGTTGACAGTGGTCCTATCAATGGTGGTGCTGCTCAAGAAGTTTATTATAATGGCTATCCCGATTATTTCTGTATAACAATGCGTGTTACACCAGCATGTAAAATCTTACAAGATGCTACTCTCTTTGTCTACTACCCATTCGAGAACTCAATCAGAGACCAAAGACCAAATTTTATAGTTGGAAGTCTATCAAACTACGGCACTAGTTATATCAGTGGATACAATAATGGCTATATCCTGCAATTAAATACAGCAGGCACCTATTTTCAAGTATCAACTCTAACTGGATTGGGTATTAGCAATTAAGGCTTTTCAGTTGCAATCTGAGTGAAACCAACAGCAGTTTACGGGCGATTGGTTCATGTTTTCGCAACAACAGATATTGAGTGTGTTGTTGTATTTCTTTTTGTAGAGCTATCACAGGTTTGATTCTATGCATTTTGTATCCTTTAAAGGTTCTGGTAGTTGATGTGTAACCTTTTTTCGGTGTTTCATCGAGAGATGAGATTACTGCCAATGTTTTAATTTCATCAAATACAACTGTTTCTGCTACTGGTGCTGTTCTATAAACAACTTCATTTTGAATACACATTGTTCAAACACGATCTAGGATAAATGGTTCTTCGCATGTCAGTGTCACAAAAGCTACGTCTTCTGGTATGCAGAATTTTTTGATACTAGGAACGGTTTTGAATGGCACAAAGTGTGCAGCTGGATCCATTCAAAACACTGACTAATATTTAGGGACTATGGATGATTTTTATTTGTATAGTAGAGCTTGCTTTTTAGTGATGTGAAAGATTACGGTTGGTCATAACATGGTTCGTGGTTTATCTTGTGTTTGGTTCAGTGTTAGGTTTGTGCGGAGTGTGAGTCTTAGCTTCACCTACATCCACATCTTCAAGGTGCGCAATGAAGTCATTGCTTTCGAAACCTCTCGATGAATTTGTTTGTTTCTTTTTAGTTTTATGTTTTTCTTTCAATTCTCCTTGAGCTCTGTAATGTTGAAGAAAAATGAAAAAAGAGAATTGTAAAATAGTTCTTTATTTAACTATCGTAACATGCTGTGTGCTGTCGCAGTCAACAAAATCTCCTAGTTACACATAAAGAAATTATATTTTTACTTGAAAAGCAAAACTCTTCATAGTCTCAAGTAATCACTTATTATGGTTAACTACTGTTTTTTCGATCGATTACCTATCGAATTACTGTACACATTATTCGGTTACTTTTCGGCACATGAAATTCTTTCGACCTTTTATGATATCAGTGATTATGTGCATAATGTCGTACTTTCTTATTCTGATTATCGATTTGACTTCAAATCAATCCGAAAGTCCGATTTTGATTTTCTCTGTCGATATATTCAACCAGAACAAGTTATTTCTCTTAAAATCTCAGACAATGATGATACTTCTGGCCAATCTAAACTCTTCTTTTCTCATTTTCGAATCGAACAGTTCACACGCTTGCAATCACTTACATTAATCGACATTGAACTTGAATCATTAAATCATATTTTCTCTAATCTATATAAACTTAAATATTTGCATTCTCTTTCATTTAACGTTGAAACAAATTCGCATAAATATCCAGATGAATTGATGGCGCTTAATACCGTATCAATGAATAGTTATAGTCGAGTGGTATTTCAACGCAATCATCTACATTTAAACAGTGGTGATATGCTGCTGTCCATACCGCTGTCACATCTTCGTCATCTGAAACTTGACAATTGTTCACTTAATCAATTTGAAACTATTCTTCGGCAAGCATCTCAGCTGAAATCACTTTACATTTGTTTGGATGTAGATTGGTTAGATTTTGAACCTATTGTGCCAAACAATCAGCTACTTCGACTTAATGTCGAAATTCAGAGTACGTATCAAACCAAAAATATATATAGTAAAACCTTCCCATAATGAGACTCATTCGAACTGTTCAAGAGTGTCTACTGTATGAAAATATCTGCCAGGTATGAGTGTGTGTAGTTCTTGCCCTCAGCAACACCCACACGTGAAAAATACCACGGAAATCTATATTATTTATCATATTATTTTCATTTATGAAAACTACTACTGTTTTCTTTGCTAGTTACAAGATTCCTCCGAGAAATTTTATCCTATTTTGTTTTCGATTAGTGCTTGTTTTTAATTCTTCTATTGATTGAGAAATGGTGACAAGAGAAGGAGTATCGGCCATCACAGCATCAGCAATATTTTACTGGCTCATAGTGGCAGCACCATCGCTCACCAGGTTTTTTTCTTGATGTGTGCAGATGCTCATGAATCAGATAACTAACTAGATGATGTTAGCATTCATATTTCGCATTTTTATCGTCAAAATTAACTTTCAAGAGGAATCAATGGAGAGTTAATCTTTAGTAGTTGTTAGAATTTTTACATGATTGCTATAGAAGATCGGAAATAAGAATGTGCATTTGAGACGACTGAAGAGATACAAAAAAACAGATGTTGTCCAAATGATCTCCACAGTTGAACAAGTTAGCGTAGGAATAAGCTATTTTGAAGTGGGGCAGGTTGTCTTGGATTTCATATTATTGCGTTTTTGAAAAGATACCGTCCTTTTGCTTATTGATAACGAGCAACTACGGTTTGACATAGGTGAGTGAGGATGAACTTCACCGTTTATCTCATCATCAGTGCTATTTACCAAGTGCATATCGTGTCTACACATCTACTGAGGTTGAGAAGACTAATGTCTGTCTAAATTTGTCTCGATCACTTGTCGAACTCGAACTGTTGTTTTTAATCAAAAAGACATTGAGCGATCTGAAGATTTTGTATTTGTTGTAAGACGATTTGACATCTTTCTACAAATTCATTAACTCGTCATATTTTAGCGTCTACATTTCACTAAAACTTTCAATACTTAGTACGTGTACGTTACCGGATTGAGTTATTGAGAAAAAAGACCCTATGTAAATAAATAATCGAGAAACAACCTAGGATCCCAAGGATAGAATGATATCAACAAGAGATAATTGATTATTCTGAGTGAAAAGTTAATTTCATAGTATGTAATTACACACTTGACGTTGATGGATATTTTAATTGATTAGACAAAAAAAGAGAAAAAAAAACTGAACGTATGTTGAAGACAAGAAGAAATAATCCAATGTAGTCTAATCGAGAAAACAATTAATAACAGAGTGTTTGTTATGCAATCGCCCTAGAGTTTTGTAAGAACATTCTTGCTTTTCATCATCTACACTGAAGGATAAAACAAAGAGCTCATATGTGTTCTATTGAATTGAAATTGTCATCAAGTAGGTTTGGGTGATAATTTGATTTGATGCACGATGGTCTAAAAATAGATATTTTATAAAAATTTTTGTCTAAGCTTTATGATAGACTTGATTCGAAAAATACCTTACTAATTTTATTGTGAAATTTAATATTCATTATCTGTGGATAAGGCGTCTATGAAAATGTACATTGACTTTTTGATTTACAGATTGTCGTATATCAATCGATACTATTGAACGATTCTTGTTAAAATTTCCTTATTTAAAGCATTTGGAACTGAAATGTCTCGGTTGGAAAAATCTTTTTGATGGATATCGATGGCAAACATGTACTGATTCTCTTATTTCATTTAATTTCAAGTTCGATGCACTACATATTTTAACGGAAAATACTCTCGATTCATTTCGTAATTCATTTTGGCTTGAAGAAAAACAATGGTTCGTTGGATATAAAAACAATTGTTTGTTTTCGACACCACATTTTACGCCGAAGCACCTCAATATTTCTTCGCAATCATGCACTCATTCAACAGCACCGAACACCGCAATCATATATCAATGTACAGATGAAATCACGATAAACACAGACGTTATTGAAAATAATCTCTATTTTACAAACATCAAAAGACTTAACCTTGAATGTGCTATTTCCTTCGAAATTCTTGCTCCTATTATTAATCTGAATAAAATAGTACATTTATCTATATTATCAATTGATTATTTGCCAAGTTTAATGCCATTGGATTCTAAAATGCCACATCTTCGTGAATTAACAATAGGCAAGAATATAATAGTTAATGTTATAGAGCGGTTTAAATCTTCTCAATTTGAACGAATCCGTAAACTTCAAATAAGCATTGCCGACCAGCATAGTGATTATATTATTGAAGAATTATTTCGTATTTTTCCATTGACGCAGCATCTTATTTGTAAATCTCCTATTCGATCACAACGAATTATGGTTCGTCTCATCAATGGATTCCAACATTTATCAAGCGCATCTTTTGTTTCTAATTCTTTATTCGTTTGTACGAAACTCAATTTTTCTTGCAGTCCATACTCAATTATTTGTCAATCAGAACGACTTACAAAGGATAATTATACGTATCGAATTTATTATCGAAGTAATAATAACTTCTCATATCATATTCATTGGTGGATTGGAGAACAAGTAAGTTACTTTCATAAAATAAGACAATTGTTAATATTTTGTTATTTAGCGATCACTACCATTTATCAACAAATATTTCATGCCGAAATTCAAATATCGTTGGTATCGATCCAAATATCTTTTCTTACGCACGGTGGAGAATAATCTCTTGCTAATCAAATCTGTTTTCCTCTCTGCTGCACAATACTTCATGCTATTTCCTAATATAATCCTAAAAGCCAAATTTTTTTGCCACTTTGAGTGTTCGTTTGTTCGTTATTGTTTCATAAATGCTTTTTTCTACATCATTTTATTTGAGTTTTTCCCTAGACTGATCGGAAGTTTTAGACACTACAGTATTTGTATCATCATCATCTGCACTCTACTGTTCTTTTTAAGCCTTTCTGTAGTATATAATTTTCTTTCTAATCATTATGAACTCAATTAATGGTAATCTCATTCTATAAGAAGAAAGCGCTTCGTTTAAATGGACACTATATTTTACAAAAAGAAACAAATTCTTCTGTTTTCTATTTGCATTGTAGTTTGTATCAATAAATTTTATTTCAGAGAATTCTCTTGAATATCATATATACTGTGATTATACAATTCGAAAGATTGAAGTCTCTTCTCCGTTCTATATGAAAAGTGAAATGTCTAACAAAAGTTCTTATAGATGTTCATAGACTTCAACCAACATACATACTTTTGATATAAAAAGCTGTTCGAACCCGTGCAATTTTCCTTCAGTGCTTTTGTTTTACAACAGCTCATTTTGGGTCATGTGAGTGTGTAGAGAAATATCACACAGACACCGAAAACCACAACCACAAAAAGTAAAATTTAATCCAATTTTGTAAACGAGTAAAACAAACAATGTCTTTTAATATTAAGGATAAAAGTGCACTGAATTTTATTCCGAAATCCATGGATTTTCATAGCGTAGCAATAAATGGAGAAATGCATGTAATGAAAAAAAACTATTTCATCGAGCATTTTTATACTTACCAAAAAGTATTTACAAAACTTAGTATTGGAATACATTTTAATTCGAATTAAAAAAAAATATTACCTTATTAATTCAGCAAGATTAATGTGTGTAATGAAGTGAGTTTTATGAATATAATCACAATTGAATAAATCATGGTCGATAAGAATGTGTTTTTCTATCAAGGTTCAACTAACGGACTATTCATTTGAAATCTTAAATAGTTGGGTATGGGTGTAGGGTGCGTTTGCATCTTCTCTTCATCCACACTCACATCTCACACCCTGAACATTTTATTGCTATTATATGCAGTCCTTCTCATAGAGTACTTATCTGATAAGAGTTTGAAAAAAAACAAAAAATGGCAAACACAGATAGCAACAGAAGATGCAGGTTTGACACTCTGCAAAAGTAAGATACGAATCATTAAAAAAAACCAAGTCAAGGCGTAAGACGCAAAACTGTTCTATCAACAGCAATATATAATTAACTTCAATCAGAAAGTTTCGGCTTCAATTACTTGATCGTGGTAAATTATTAGAAAAGTCCGAAAAGCAAAACAAACATTTTAAGTGTGACATACTTAGCACCAAGACACTCCGAACAGTCTATTTTTTTCTCCGTACTCTACTCATGAATTTCGGTCATTATAAAGATAAGAAACCAAAATCAGTACAATGTAACTGCAAATTTAATAAAATTAATCATAACAAGCACACGAACACAATCGTAAACTTTGAGTGTGAGTAAGAGTAACAGTGGAAAAGCTTTCGGTCGCGAACCAATCTGCACAGATAAAGGGGGGAACTTGTAAGTCAGAGCGCGATAGGTGACAATAACGACAACAAGCTTCTGACCATAGCAAAATTCCTAACAGTGAGTGCACAAAAGCATTAAGTGCTAATCACTCGTACTTCAAAGTCAGAATCTGAAATTTCGATCGTGCATCACTTTGTTGGGAGGTGGTGAAAAGCTCAGAACAGTTCATTGACATGATCCAGAAAAGCCTTGGAAAATAGCGAAATTTTTAAAAGTTGAAGCTGAAATTTTCAAGGGACATGCGAATCGCTCAGAGTCAAGATGAAAAAGTCCTGCTCTAACAAACATGAGTGATAGTAGTGGCACAAGAACTGTGACCAACCAGCCATTTAGCAGGATGCGAGCGAAAAGTTTCAAGTGATATTAAAGGTTATGAGAATGACGACAACATATTTAAACTCCCATTAGACTAGTGAGACGACTCGGTAAAAACACTGCGCACTAATGAATGTGTTTAGGTCAGGATGAACAGTGTTAGACACCCTGGAAATTATGTAATAAAAGGAAATAAAAAACCTTAGGATCACAGGTGGATGTATAAGAAGAGAGAAAGAGAGCCTAATACCATCCATCAAAATGCGTTCGTGACGGAAAACAGTTTCGGACAGACGGTGAATGTGTTTCGTCAACAAGGAACACTTTTTCGCAGCACATAATGCGAAAGAGTCGGAAAAGTTTTACCCTACCCATTTATCAAAGATGTGGATGGGTATATTCCTATCACCGAAGCCCACACCCCACCCCACTCAATGGACACACACCCACGCACACCCCACCACCCCTTAATATCCTCGAGTGTTGCGCTGTTTTTGAGTGTGTTCGTGTTTCCTGGTACCCTCAGTTCTTCGTTTTGAGCAGCCGGAACTCACTTCAGAGTTTGGACACGTAATGAGAACACTATTGCAAAAACTGGAATGTGGCATTGTGTTTTGTACATAGCTTAGTATGGAGATGTGTATGTTTAGGCTGATTTTGCGTGCGAGCAGTTGAGGGATGGAATTAACACTTTTTCGCAAGATAGTGTGAAGTTCGAATGAGTTTTCGAATTTGAGTTAACAGTATTATTCATGTTAGAATCATGCACACTGTAATTCCATTCCTTTCCAGAGAAGGGACAATGTAGCAATATATGTGCTTGTCTCACTCTAATATTGTTTTCGTCTCCAGCGGGGATGGATCATTTTGTAGTATGAGAGTCTGAGTCATTCACGTACTCTGATAGTACTGTACTCCCAGACTCCTATAGGATTAAACTTCCCCGTGGGGTAATGATATGTATGGGATCCGAACGCGAGACCTATTTTTATTATTATTGTTTTATTAAATTATTAATAATTGTTAATATTTTTTATATAATTTTGCATACAATACATAGGGCATCGAATTGAATATTGTGCCACGAAACACTGATCAGTGGACATCGTGCAGAAATGAAGTAGTCACTTACACAGAAGAAGCACATTCGGACAGTGAAAGAATGTTTAGTAGAATTTAGGAGAGAAGTAATAGTCAAATTATCAATATTTCAATAAAGAGATATTAAACAATCAAAGTGTGACATCAGATTCCAATTTTATACCTATGATTACTGTGACGAAAAATAATAGAAGGGATGTTAGTGTCGATGGAGTTACACTTTATTCTATTCCTTCATATCATATAATCGTACCGTTTACATATAAAGCACACGCTTATATACACGAGTAGAATAAGAGAGGATGAAAAGAAAGAAGATGAGGCCAAGGAGAGAACACATATAGAAGAACAATAGAGTAAGAACATAGCGTAAGAATAGATAGGTGAGGACAATACATATAATATACGAGTGAATGACGATATAGAATGACAAGCACATTACGACAGTAAGAGAATAAGGCTCAATCATGCATAGATAAATGTAAAAGTAACGCGAGTGTGAACACTACGTATCATTGATTGTATAAGAATACACTGACAAAGAAAAGATATCACATAAGATAATACACCCATTAGCACAATTACTCCTTGGTGAAGTTTTATGGAAAACATTAACAATTATCAATACTCTATGAGAAAACATTAATAAAATCAAAATCTGTCGTCAGATTCGGACTCCTTGACTGCAATTACCTTTGGTAAAGTTTTAGAAAAAATACTAATAATTATTAATAACTCATAATAAAAATATTATTAAAAATAAATTCTGTTCTCAGATTCGGAGAGTGTGAGTCCTCTCTTCACCTACCCCCACATCCACCCACCCAGATATTAGATTCATAATCAATAATTTCTAAGAAGACGGAGGTGAAAGACAGACACTACTTCACCTCTACTGGAGATATACAAAATTAGCAATTGTTAATTGCAGAAATCTGAGAATTTTTAAAAATTTATTCCCGGAACTATTTAACCGATTTGTAGAATTGTAGAAGTATTACACGTGCATACTATCGTAATTCGGTTGGTGTTCTTCTTATTTATGATACAATAAATTATGTCAGTTTTACTCATGTAACCGGTTGGTTAAATGAAGCTCGTGCACAAATTCAACCATATCAATCTGTTTTTCTTCTTGTCTGTACAAAACTTGATCGAGAATCTTAAAGACAAGTAAGTTTTATCTAGAATCTTTTACTCTTTACTATTATTATTTTTTTTCCTCATATATTATTCAGGTAACAACAGAAGAAGGCACAACATTTGCCGATTAGCATAATATATCATTTATTGAAACATCATCAAAAACTTTTTTGTATGTACAAGAAACATCTACACTTATTGCACGTGAAATTTATGATTTATTAATTGAAGGGCGTATTGATGTTCAAAATAGGTATGGTTTCGTTTTGTAATTCACTTTGATTTAATACTGATTTTGTATGAATTTTCAAACATGGAATGGAGTTAAAAATGATCCAAAAATCGCGAATACCAATCAGAATCAATCAATTGATGTGATACAAAACAAACAAACTCATCGCAGCGATGATTGTTGTGGTGGATCGTGATTTTTCTTTGGTTTTTTTTTGTATATATACATATCCTTTCTCCAACAATGTTCGTATGGTTGCTTTCTCTTTCTCTCTTGCTATCTCAATTTTTTTTGGAAGGAAACGGTACGATTTTTTTTGAATGGATTAGTCAAGCTACGTGACTTTTTTTTTGTTTACAGAAAAACTTCATATATGTCTGTGCCAGATGGGTGTGGGGTGTGGGGTGTGGGGTGTGGGTGTGGGGTGTGGGTGTGTGGGTGTGGGTGAGTGTGGGTGTGGATGTGGATGTGGGTGTGTGGTGTGGGTGTGGGTGTGGGTATGGGGTGTGGGTGTGGGTGTGTGGGTGTGTGGATGTGGGTGTGTGGGTGTGGGTATGGGGTGTGGGTGTGGGTGTGTGGGTGTGTGGATGTGGGTGTGTGGGTGTGGGTATGGGGTGTGGGTGTGGGTGAGTGTGCATGTGAGTTTTCTCTTCACATCCACGCGCACACCCACATCCCACCCAGTGATTTTAATAATGGTTGACTTAGTTTACCGTTACATGAGCTTCGTGGCTGAATCGAAATATAGATTATCGTAGCTATTCTCATCCTCACCTCCACCTTCACTCTCACCATCACTCCTCAGACCCTCATCCGACCCTCACTCCTCACACTCACACCCTCACCTTTTGACTTTCATATCTTTCTTTTGTGGAACTCACATATATTTTCGAAGAAAAAATAGTGAGTGTAAGTTTTAAGTTCGATATTCGGCGGCTCCCCACTCCCCCCCCCCCCCCCGCGCCCCCATTACAGACACCTCCCTTCATTACAGACAATCCACCATTACAGACATTAGCAATGGAGAATCAAAGGTGTCAGATTTTCTAGAGTTTGAAAAATTGCTCAAGTTATAATTTCGAAGATTAGTCAACATCATTGTTTGTGAGTTGGTTAACATATATATAATAGTGCATAAGATGTGGTGTAGATATCATGCATATGTAAAATAGACTGATTTGCCGATTCAATGATTATAATAATAAGAATATTAAATTAAAAAAACACGAATAAAAACAAAATAAAAAAAAATGAGCGAATAGCAACAATGCAAACAAAAAATAGGGCGTCCGTAGAAAAAAAAAATTATTTTAAATGTAGAAATAAATGTAGAAATAAATAATAAATTCTCGCTCTTGTTATCGATTATTAGTGAAAACAACTACAGTCGACGAGAGTTTTTTCAGTTTACGGATGATGTATTAGGATAACAAGGTTGAAGGATATATGTGAGTTCCACATTTCAGCTCCGAAGGAGCTGCGCTAACAAGCTTTTAAGTTAGGATTTAATTTAATGTAGTTAATTCAAAAATTCCGAACTTATCCGCCGAGTCCCTTCAGCAAGGACGAAACGATCGTCGTAAGTAACTTGGAATTCTCTAGTAAACTCACCCCCACCCTCGCCTATTATTTATTTTTCTGTATCACAGATTGCTCTTTTATTTTGTCACCAAAACACAGTCCACGGAGAACAACTGGTTATATATACCAGTGTGTTGTCGAAATATAACACTAGAAAATAGTCGAACGGCATTATTTTTGAATACGAACTATCGATTTTTTTTATCAACGATGAACATCATATTTACTCGAGTCAGTATTTCTACACCAATAAAGAATCAGAAAGAAATTAAACTTCCATTTAGTCTAACGCTCGCCGACAATAAATCTCTAGTTGCCAT
>CAJNOL010005168.1:0-12459 GCA_905250125.1 Rotaria sordida
ACACCCACACCCACACCCACACACCCACACCCTCCGTGCGGGTGTGGATGGCTGGGTTGACGTGGATGTAAATGCAGATGGTGTGAAGAATCAAAACCACTCCCATAGCCATCCCAAGACACCCACCTACATCTGCACTTACCACACTCTGTGAAAAAGAATTTGGGGTAGATGTTTAATAAATAGTGTCATTAAGATACGCATCTCATCATGACACATTTTATTAGCCATATATGTTGAGGGGCATAACGTGAATAGGTAAGGTCTGAAATATCTTATTGTTCTTTAATAGAAGATCTGCTTACACACATTCCACTTTCTTCAGTCTTTTGGGGAGTATATTGAGAGCTTTTATATTTTTTTATGTAACTGAATATTTCGTAAGTAATCTACACTTTTTTTTGAATTAATTCTTCATAATTGTTGTTGTGTCGAATTAACAGTCATTCTTTTCTTTGTTTCATATTTACTCTCTTCTCAGTGATATGTTATCATGAAATTTTCTTTATTATTAAAAGGTACCCCGTGTTAGAAGAAGGAGAGAGATGCAGTCATTCTTAGTTCTTCAAAAATTATGTCTACGACTGTACCGAGAAAATGCCTACCAGCGTTTGTTTTTGAATATCTCAGCTCGCACCCATATTCTTTTACATCGTCCATTTGATATTGAAATTTAACATGTATGAATCATTGAATGATAACATGCAAAAGCTTATGTATAATACTGAACGATTAAATCAACGTGTATGACAGACTTATATGACATATTAATCGGACTAAACAAAGAATAATATTCATAGTTGTCCTTTCCTATGAAATCGACTTCGCATCATATTATCATAAACATAAAAGAAGCTAGCAAGAAGCCTTGCATACTGCACAGCAGACTTATTGTCTTTAACCTACGATCTCAAATCTTTAACCTTTTCCTCGGAAATAGACATATAGGTACTCGATTTATGCACATGAAAGCCCTACAGCATGATATCCCTATATCGCTAATATTTCATACAACCTTACCCTCTTATAACTTTATTTTCTTAACCAATTATCCTTTTACATCCATTTAGCCTTCATCTGTTGTAATGTTCTTCATTATAGTCTTAGCCTGTTATAATCTTACTTCTTTGTAGGCTTAATCTTTTATAGTGTCTCTCTCCCTCTCATAATCTTATCCCCTGAAGTCTTGGTTTCTTCTACCTCATTCCTTCCAAGTTGTGTCCCTTATAACATTCCTTTTCTTTTAGTCTTACCCCTTCATAGCTCTGACGACCCTTAGAGCATTTCACTCAATAATCTTCTCCCTTATAGTCTCACTTTCTGTCTGTACGTCCTTATTGTCTGGCTCCTTTATTATCTCACTCTATCATACCCTTAGCCCACTATAGCGCTTGTTAATACAAACTTACACCCTTATTGTCTACTCATTGACGGCCTTTCGTCTTTATAGCCTTAATTCCTAATAATCATATTCACCTATAGTCATATCCTCCTGTAACATTATCCCTTACCGTCTTATCCCACCATTGACTTGGTACAAAGATACACACTGAATATTATGTATATCGGTGGAAAAAAAATAGACGTAGTCTGCTATTTTTCAAAAGTGTCATAATGAAAGGACACTTTTGAAAAAGTGATGACATATTCTGAAAGCTCTTGAAGTTTTCTATCATTCTACATATTTTTACTTTAGTTTGTATCTATATGTTGTTAATATAAATCGAATGCAATGAAGACATGCATCCTCATCACCAAATTTCAATAGATAACATTTTTTAGTGTCATTAAAATAGATTTTTAGGATTCTTCCTCACTATACCATTATTCTTTTGAAAAAACAATTGTGCATTTTGATAGAGTTTGAAATTCTCTATCTTTTCATAGATTTATGTACTGTCTTGATATTGTTGTTAGTTGAAATGCTTTGTGTACAATGAGGACAATCTCCATCGACAAGTACAACAATCAAAAAAAACCTAGAAAAATCACGCAAATGTTTTTGCCTTTGTTGATTGAGACTGTTCTCATTGTACTCAAAGCTTTTTAACTAACAATAATAGCAAGACAGTAGACAAATCTATGAAAACATAGAGAATTTCAAGCACTATCAGGATGCAAAATTGCTTTCTCGAAAGAGTAATCGTATAATGAGAAAAAATCTGAAAAAACTTATTCTAATGGCGCTGAAAAAATTTAATCTGTGGAAATTGGGTGATGATAGTGCCTTCATCACACTCGATTTATCTTAATAACATATAGATATAAACTAAAGTAAAAATATATAGAACGATAGAAAAACCCAAGTGCTTTCAGAATATATCATCGCTTTTTGAAAAATGTCTTTTCATTATGACACTATCATAAATACAGACTATAACTAGCTATTGCCTTACTCCGTTCAGAGTTCACAAGTACTCCTATAGCACTTGAGAATTCATGGTCACCTTCATCTAATAGCCCTTGACGACCATGGATAGCATTATATAATAGCTCTTATGCGAATCTGTAGATATTCCAATATAGCAGTCCTTATAGCTTTTTTAACCTTTGACCTGACATAGACACACACTACAAATGATATATTTAGATTAGGTATTGAAGTTATAGTTGATAGCTCTATTAAATCTCTATAATATAACTGTGTTCCATAGTTCTGATACATTGGAAGAGCAGCAATTGTAAATATTAGCATTCCCATGTTTGCAATACTGGAATTTCCGAGGTTGTGTATCGATGACAAAAATTTTTACAGTTTTAAGCGTAGAATGTGTGTATATGTGGAGCAGTGTTTGTGCGTGTGGAAGTGCACTACGTATTTCTCTTAAGTGACACCGACACCCACACCACCAACAATCATCCATACGGACACCTGGCTCGAGATACTTGCATTTGGTCCATTAGTTTTTTCCTTAATTGTTTCTTATTAATTTTTAAATATGAAAAATTGATGATAAAAGTATATTAAAAGCATTGACAGATAACAATTAATTGAATTTAGCATAACTCTGGGCTTCAATCAAAGATGGAACGAACTAAAAGAGCATATTCTCCAACTCTTTCAACTTTAACCACGTCAAAGAAGCAACGAAGTAAGTCAACACATTCTATTGTGACTGACAGATTTTATGAATTCTTCTCGTTTGTTATAGGCAACTCAACTGATTCAAAGTTTGTGAAATGAACCATAACTGTACTGGATTCGGTTTCTTGTGTGTTTTTTCTAGAACATCCATCACAATCTTTGAAGATTTAAGTAATGAGTTAGTTTATCAAATATTCGACTATATGGATTATGTTCTGATTTGGATAAGCTTCTCAAAATTGAACCAACGTTTTTCGAGTCTCATGGAGAATTATCCTTCACCAATGACTGGCTATCACAACGAACTTCCAGACGAAGTGTTTGAAGCAATCTGCCATTTTGTAATAACCCCTCAACAACATCGAATTCGGTCTCTTTATCTTATTGGCCACGAAAATATGAATACATTCTTCGGTGCATACTTTACCGACAATTCATTTCTTTGTCTCGAGTCGCTTACACTAAAATATGTTAAACCGACCTATATCTTATCTACACTCTCGCATTTACAAATATTACCCAGTCTCTATCGTTTGTCTTTAGGAATTGAAGTACGTTTGGAAGAACAACCGGATATGAGTACTGTCTATGAAATGTTGCTGAATTTTAAATCTCTCAAATATCTTGTTTCTTCGACGTCATCCCCTTTTTCTAGTGATGATTCTTATATCTTCATATCATCGACTTTGAATCAAGAACCAAGTAATCTTGAATGCTTAGTAGTTCGTCACCAAATCTTTATTTCTCAACTATTGTCAATCATTCAACACACACCTAATCTTCGTCATTTATTCCTTGAATCACTAGAAGGAACACCAAATCCCACTCCGATAAATACGTCATCTGAAATACCAAAATTACCGCAACTAACTAAACTGATCATTAAAGATTCTATACTCACTGTTGAAGACTTGGAATGCCTTCTAAATGCATTTGGTTGCCGATTGAAAACTCTCAAGATCCAAACCGACTCATATAAGAGCTTTCGCATCAATGATCAATGGAAAAAATTGATGAACACAACACTTTCTGATCTGGACATCTTCAAGATAGGTATCGGTGAACGAGGTTGGCTTTACAGATACGGTGAAGATGAAGATGAAAATAAATCTCGTACTCAAAGTTCAATAGATTTTGTTTGTGATTCATTTTGGTATGATCTTGGTTGGATGGCACAAATTGATGTATCTACTACCTCAGGTGAATCTTTGTTTCGCCGTTCAAAGTAATTTCTTAATTTCCTATCTTTAAAATAAATTTATGATTTACTTATAAATTGAAGGTCATTGGATGCAATCGACAACTATCAACCTGAAAGTCAATTACAAAAATCGATTCATTTCCATAATCAACACTATCATTTGAACCGCGATTTTTTATCGTCAAGTTATAGTTTAAATTTAGCTGACAATCTTCAGAATATTTGGAAGGATTACTTTTCGAATTCAAAAGCGAACATTTCATATTTACCAATAAAGAAATTGAAGATTTCTGGTTCGAATTTATTCCTCATGGATCTAATAATGATCCTCAGAAAGTTGCCTCATGTGACATTTTTGAATGTCGACTCAGAATCAATTTCAGAAATCGAAGATGAAAAAAACGTGAACACAAATGCAGAAGATCGATTCGATAATATTGATCGATTAGAAATCACTGCAAAAGTTTCATGGAAAGCAATCACTTGTTTGATGAAATATCTTCCAAAGCTGCTCAATCTCCATGTTTACTGTGAATGTCATGGTCAAGTTTTTGATGCTATTCGTGGTTCGTTTCCATTCAATGGTCTATCAAGTGTAGAATATCTTCGAAGAGTAAATCTAATGAAGGAGGAAGAAGACAAAAATTCCATAAAGGCACTCGTATCAGACATTGTATGGGAGATTTCTTTCTAGTCTCTCGTTGAACATTAAGATGATGAGCTCTGTAATAGGTTTTTCAACTATTTCATTATCTTGTCTCCCAGGACATTCATAGCTGTTCACCATTAAATGAAAAATGATCAGAATAATTTGACGATTCACTTTTTTTCAAAGTTGAGTCGGTGTGGAGTGTGCGCGTGGGTGTTGATCTCTTGTTTTCCACCTACACCCACACCTTCTTGTTCAATGATGATTTGTTACTCTATCGAATAATATAATGATTTATATCAAATTAATTTTAAGAATATATTTTCATAGAAAGAAAGAAACCTGATATTTACAGTTTACTTCACTTCGAGATAAATTGAACAGATTTATGTGTAACTCCAAATAGGCAAACTCTAAATTCCAACACGAATTTCACTTATAACTAATTAAATATATTTCTTCAGTTTCATCCATAATTCTTAATTAATCATCATTGGTTTCACCTTCAGTTAGATTCCTCTGATCATATTCATTGTTTCTCGTTTTTTATATTAGTATCCTTTAATAAATACATGATTTTCAAATTTATTCATTTTCACTTTTTGATAATTCAATAAGAAAAACAATTTTAGTTCGTTTATATTTCATTCGCATGTGGTACACTTTAATTTCGTTAATCAATTATATTCGAAGGCCCAAAAGAAAAGGAAAATTCAATCAATCGTTCTTTCTTTGACTGGAAACATACAAAAAAAAATAAATCTAGGTACATGTTATATTCTCGAAGAATTATTCGTTTACTAAGTTATTAGCACATTGAATATAACATAGTTATAATTAATAGAGAATATTTTTTGAAGAATGATAAATAATCTCAAGCTTCGCTATCATGTAGTAATGCTGATTTAATTATAAATCATTTAAATAAACAATAGTAACATCAAAAACAACAACTGGAGCAGCACAGTAAGATATCACTTCGATGCTCTTTAATTTTTTTTTGTGCTTTAGACGTCAATAAACAATAAATAATTTTGACATCGAAGCTCTGTTAGGTCGAGGATGTTTTGTACATGTTTCTGGTACGCAAGAAAAAATAAAAAGCAAATATATTGTTGCTTGAAAAGCTATTATTAAAGATCGAATCTCAACTACTTGTTGAGCTAAATAATTAATAAGTGAATATATTCATATAATACCATCTTACGTTTTTCGTCTTTTTATTCTATTTTAAACTATTTTTATAAGACACTCAAATATATTAAATTAGGTTTTATGAATTTATAATTTTATTACTTGAATATGCACATCGTGGAGAATAACACTTACCTTTGCAAATATATAAAATATTACAAGTTGTCGCAGTATGTTTATCAACTTAATGATGCATTATCATATCTTCCTTCAAAACAAATTATTCATCATTATATTTGAATCATATTTTAATTGTTTGAAACTTTGGTTTTTAACGATATTAAACCAGAAAAAAATTCTTAAATTAGGTAATTAAGGTAGTTTAATTTAGGGGTGACCCTTTATCTTTACTATCCTTTATAATAAAGGATAAAGATAAATGAATCCTTTATTCTTAAAAAATAAAGGTAAATGGATCCTTTATTTTTAAAAAATAAAGATAAATGATCATTTATTTTTAAAAATAAATGGAAAATAAAGGAATAAATGATACTTTTTATGATGACAGATAATGTAATTGGAAGAGCACTGGAATCATAGAATAATCTACAGAGAGATTATTACCATCTAAAAATGTAATTTGATTTAAAATACGCTTCCTACGATGAAATTCAAAAACAACAGAAATGAAAGCTTTATTTCTGTTTTTTTAGAATAATAAGAAAGAGAAAAATCTTATTGTAACATTCTTATGTGTTTAAAGGCTATCTATGTATTCAGACATGTTTGTGAAGCTTTATTTCAGAATCATAGAATATCTCAATTAAATCGATGATCGCTGAATCTTCATATTTCTAAATAGAATTTCTTTATAATTTTGAATTTCACTTCTAATTATCTACAATCTTGCCTAAGATAGTCTATATATCCTTAACCTTAGAAAGAATTATAAGCAAAAACATAAGTTTTCTATACTTCGTGGCATCTTTGCTTGCTAGTGTGAACTGACAAGCACTTATATATTTGTGAGAGTTCAAAGAAGCTATTTAGATTGAGCCTTTTCTATCCCGGAAATTTAGCCAGTCACGTAGTTTCACCATCTAATTTTTGTCGCATTAAATTGATTGAGGATAAGAATGTAACTTGTCGAGCTCGGGAGTTGAGGTCCGCTGTAAATATTGGCGGTGTGAACATGAAAAGGGTGCATGGTGTCATGGCTCTTTCTATGTGTTCGGAAAGGAGTGTGAGTATGTAGCCGATGTGAGAGAACGTGACCGTGCACTTGTAGACGTTCATTGGAAGAAACAAATACGAACCAATTTTTAACAATCATTCACACACTCATCATAAGTTTCAATTGTAGCGCTTCAGTTTCAAAGAAAAAATTTTGATGTTGCACTTCCAGTAACAGTACAAAACGCGAGTCAGATCATTATGGTGATATGAATCAAAGAACGGAAGTAACTTAGCTAAATCGACACGATTTCGATAATGCTTTTCATGAAATGGAACATCTTTCGAATAAAAAAACGTACAGATGAATATGAGAAAATACAATCGGTGCTCTGGAAATCAATAATGTTCAATAGTTTTGATAAGGAAATGTAAACTATAGAGACCTTTTATAAGAGGAAAATGGTCTATGCTCGCGATTGTTGTCACGCTAGTAGAGAACGACCTATTTAACGATCTCAACAGATCCCACAATGGCAACTTCAATATGAACAAAAAACTATTCAAATATACTATTAAATTTTTTTTTCTTAACTTTTGCCTTCTGGTCCCTCGTACAAAGTGCGATCATGTGTTATTTTTTCGAAATGACCTACTCGATAGCTTCATTAGAATGAATCTGAACTGCTTGATGCAGTATTTGTTACGAGCAACTTCATGTGACTGTCTCGAAATCTGCATGAAAATTCAAATTTTATCTGTATTTGTCTTTTTCATTTCAAATAAAAAATAAAGGGTGTGGGTGTGGGTGTGGGTGTGGGTGTGGGTGTGGGTGTGGGTGTGGGTGTGGGTGTGGGTGTGGGTGTGGGTGTGGGTGTGGGTGTGGGTGTGGGTGTGTTTAGAATAATGATTCAAAGAAGAATCAATGAAATAGCTAGCAAGACCGGTTTCGACAAGTGCTAGAAGTACTTATCAATTGCATTTTGATTTTAAAATAAATTCTCCTACTGCAAATGTTAAAGTAAGAAGTTTTAAAGAAAAACTCCTAAGCTAATAAACAATTACAATAAAATATCATCGGGTGACTTATATTAAACAAGTATCCAACAAATTATGAAGAGATTCTCCACAAGTAGTTGTGTTTAGAATAATGTATAATTGAGAACTCACGGATTGAAATTCAAAGCATCACACGACGCGTTTCGACCTTGCTTAAGGGTCCTCATCAGGTATGTTTAGAATTTCTTAATTACATGCAAGTCATAACTCACACAAAGTTTTGGAGAAGTTATGGCTTAAACATTTTTCATTGCAATGAAGACTACACTCTAAAAAAAATCGATTTTTTACCGAACCCCCAAAAAAGGTTCTGGAGATGTCTAAAAGCGTCCAAAGATGTCCAAAGTCTCAAAAAAAGGATAAAAAAATCTACGAAACCTTTAGAGGTTCTTACCGTGTACCCAGGATAAGAACCTTTTCCTGGGAAACCTTTTTTTAAGTTCCGTACAGCAGAAAAAGGTTTCGTAGGAAAATACGAAACCTTTAGAGTTTCGTATTAAACTCTACGAAATCATGAGGGTTTAGTACGAAACTATTAGGGTTTCATTTGAAACTCTAAAGGATTCGTATTTTCCTACGAAACCTTTTTCTGCTGTACGGAACTTAAAAAAAGGTTTCCCAGGAAAAGGTTCTTATCCTGGGTACACGGTAAGAACCTCTAAAGGTTTCGTAGATTTTTTTATCCTTTTTTTGAGACTTTGGACATCTTTGGACGCTTTTAGACATCTGCAGAACCTTTTTTGGGGGTTCGGTAAAAAATCGATTTTTTTTAGAGTGTACGACTTGGGTGCAAAAATTTTCATCAACCGGGTCTGAGTCCAAAAGTTTTAACCAACTAGATCCGAGTCCGGGTGCAAAAAACTTTAAATAAATCGTAGACATGGACCAAACCCAAACCGTTTGAACCCGATAAGATCAAGCTCGAACTCGAACCTAGATCTTCGAGTCCAGGTTTGGTATATGTCTATAAATCGGATCTGTGTCTATAAATTTTGGACCTAATGGGCTCTAGTGGGCGCATCGCTAATTGATAGTGCCACGAAATCTGGACACACTCGGAAACATGCACACAGAATTCCGATAATTCTAGAATCTTGAAATAAGAACACGTCTCTATAGATTAGATTTTGTTAGTCGATAGTATTTACTCTGAGTCGACGTATATAACACCTAAAGAATTCTATTAGACGAATAATATCCGAATTGAGAAAGTCAAGATCGAATCATTTTAAAACAAAATCCTAATAGATTCTCATTAGATGAGAAATATGTTTGTGTTTATTTTTTCAACAGTAACTATTACTAATTCTATCACAAATTGAGTGAAGATTGTTTTGGTAGACTTTTAAGAGCCAAATTTGTTTCAAAGAGATTTTTAATTGTATTATCACGAAGTGCATGAAGATATTCTCCATGAAAAATCTAACCAAAATTGACTAATTATTTCTTAAAAAATAAAATCGATATGCATACCGGTAAAACTTGATAATTATGTTTTTCAATAAGTCGATACCTCATTGTTGTATGTGCACTAAATACACGAACGAATGATCCATCTGATCGTTGTTGTCTTATTAACATAGAATTTAATAGTGGAAGAACAGCAATTCTAAATTGAATATTAAAGTCTTCTTCAATTAAATAAACAAAGAAAAAAACTAACCGTTGTTCTGTATTAATACCAATTGATCTCAATTCATCTGTATCAGGTAAATTCACTTCTAAAACTATCATTATATCGCCGATTAAAATCTTCGAAAGACTAAAAAGACTTACAATCAAAAAGTATATATGGATAATTTAGATCAGTATCAATTATTTTGCATGTATTAGGACCATAGATATTATCAAGTAAATCTTTTAATTCAATTAATAATCGATTGTAAGATTTTTGAGGGTGAGGGTGTGAGTTCGAAAAGAAAGATTACCACGACCGGTTTCGTCTCATTTCAGAGACTCATCAGGCGGTTTATTTAATCTGCATAGATAAATTCTAAGCTATCTCACTAGGACTTCAAAGAAATCCTCGAGAATTCCTTAAAACTTAATAATTAGCAGATAATCTTCAGTTCTAAACGGAGAGTTCTATGTAAAATCGTCCGATTCTTCAATTTCTACCGTTTCATATTGAATACATTCATTTTTCTTTCCTTTAGGATATAGACGTCCTCTCAAGCCAACAACAACATCATAAAACACGATCGCCCATGCATATAATACTTACGAACTATCTTCGGCATTAAATTTTGTACTTTTAAATTTTCTATCTTAATTCATAAACATATAGATCAAATAAAATGCGCCACGTTCTGTTATGCATAAAAGAAAATACATTATTTCATTTTCTCATATATTCTAGATCTATAAAAAACTCTATTCATATACAATTTACAATAGAATCCAATTAAAATGACCTTCAACAACGACAGAACCCACTCAAAACAATAAAATATACCATACAATATACTCTTCAACATCTACCACATGCAAGTAAGTACAAGAACGATCGTCGAATGCTCTTCTCTTATTTGTATATCACAGGTTTTTGTGTTTATTCTACACTTTGTGCTAATTGCGTCTCATACAACAGTGTAGATGATGTTTTAGTTTGATTTTTAATTAAATTAAACAAAAATATCTTAAACCACTTGAAAAGTCCCTTGAGCAAGGACGAAACCGGTCGTGGTATGCTTGTCGTTTTTGAAATTTATTTATGCAGAATATGATACCACCTGATGATTGATCCGTTAAATTAGGATCGAATTTCGGAATGTGGTAGTTTATATCTTTATACTCACCCACCCTCACCTTCATTTTTTTCACAAAATACTGACTATTATATTTGTGTATCGATACAAAGCTAAAATATCTTTAAAAAAATTTCTTCTTCGAATAAAATACTGACTATTATATTTTTATAAAGAAATAAAGCTAAAATAAATTTTGAAAAAAATTATTTTTCTAATACAATACATAATATTGTATTTCTATGTGGAAATAAAGCCAAAATAAATTAAAAAAAGAATTATTTTGTTAATACAATACATACTATTATGTTTATATATCGATATAAAGCTAAAATAAATTTAAAACAAATTTAATTTACTAATAAAATACTTACTATTATATTTGTATATCGATACAAAGCGAAAAAAAATTTAAAAAAATTTAATTTACGGTTCAAATACTTAATACTATATTTTTATATAGAATTAAAGCTAAAATAAACTTTAAAAAAATTTTTTTCTGCTTTTACAATACATACTATTATATTTCTATATGAAAATAAAGCTAAAATAAATTTTAGAAAAATTATTTTTCTAATACTATGCATACTATTATACTTAGGGCATACCAAAAGTACGTGCAGTTATACTTTAATACCGTATAGTAGACTTTAATAAACTTTCTTTCTATATAGTCTGATAGGGAAAAAAATGCTCTATCTTTCTATGCTATTTGACCGTACTTCAACTAACATGATAATATTAAATTATCTATAAAATCTACTTCGGCTGGTTGTGTGCTGGTTGTATTAGATCACAACTTTTAAGACAAGTTAGTTTTCAATCCCTTAATACAATTGTATGAACAACCAAAATGTACCATAAGATGCAGTGTGAAAAGCTCTACAATTTACATACGGCTACTTATTCTATAGCTGTACTTTTTGTTTTCAAAATCGATAAAGTTTTGAGGGATCAAATTTTGGGCATTGCGAAAATTCGCTGCATAAAATTTTTCTTTTTCTGAAAACAATTACAATAAGCTTTACTATGTAGATTGTAGAGTTTTTCACCCTGCATCTTGTGGTATATCTTGTTTTTCTTTTGATAAAGCATATCAGGTGACGAAACAATGAAATAATAAAAATGAATTCATCGTGTATCGAAAACATGATCTTTTTCGCGTGGTCGCAATTTGATTGCTCAAAATTTTGCCGATTTTGAAAACAAAAAGAGCAGCTATAAAATAAGTGACCGTATGTAAATTGTAGAGCTTTTCACACTGCATCTTATAGTATATTTTGATTATTAATAAAACCAATAAGGAATTGAAAACTGCAACGCAAAACTTACAACCAGCACACAACCAGCAGAAATAGGTTTTATAGATAATTTAATACTATGATATTAGTTGAAGTACGGTCAAATAGCA
>CAJNOL010005169.1:0-12459 GCA_905250125.1 Rotaria sordida
TGTTGGTTTGCGTCAATAGAATATCTACAGCAACATTCGCATCATCCACACCCTTATATGGGTCCAGCAACTTTACATCCAGGAAAAGTGGTTTTCTTCCGCTTCGCTATTCAAGAACTAAACGCTTCAAAACTAAGAGAGCGTTAGGCCTCTGCCCACTCCACTTATAGTTACGCCCCTGTCAACCTCGTCAGTTAAATTAATCGAACTTCATTTGTAACTTTATTATAATGGCATTGGGATGGAGTATTATAGGCGGTATCATTACCGATAGAGGTATTTGTTTTTATTTTTAACGTTATCTAAGAAGATTAGCATTGACTTGCGTCGTCCGAAAATCAAACACCAAACAAAATCAGTTATATCGAGTGTTGCAACTTAAATATCTAAAAATGCTGAAGAGAATTATGAACTTGATGAGTTGAACTGCTATCTCCTAATAGTAGCTGTAATAAATCAATGTACGATGTGTTATGAATGACAAGAAACAATATCACTAGACAATCGTGAAAACTTTGTCTATCAGTATATTTTAATCCAAATGCACGGTGGGTGTGGGCGTTAGTATGAATGGAGTGTGGCTGTTGATGTGGATCTTCTCCGAACCCACACCCGTACCCCACACCTCACACTCACACTCATACCCAAACATCCCAGACTCACACCCTAATTTCATAGTGTCTAAGGCTGTTTGCTCTAACCTAGACACATTGATTGGTAGGCTGAGTGTTCTGACCGGCTGTCTTACAGATAACTATGTGAGTATAAATATGTTGATGTTATTCTCATAGTTTTCTGTATCATTTAAGACTTTTCGCTGATATCCGGATAAATAACTGAATAATTGCGGCTCCCGTACCGTTACCGTCATCAGCGTTTGTGAAAGCAGAAGTTTTTCTCCGTGACTCTCAAAGATTCGCATACTTGGTGGCGTTTTTAGCATTCATCCTTACAAATTTCGCTATCGTCCGAAGCTTGATGGAGTCATTTCGATGAATTTCTCTGTGAACCTGAAGTTTTCGCCGCCCCCCTGCCAATTTGATGAAAGGCACGAAATATTGTACACTGACTTCGAAATACGACATGTGACGCAAAGTTTTTCGATCTGATTTTTACTCATAGTCGTTGAGAACAAATTTCTTTCATCAATGATTTGCGCATTGTCTTGTGGCTCGAAATGATTGGCTCTTTATGTTTCATATTACAGTGAGTGGTTAAGGTGGGTCCTCTAACTTTGTTATATCAGTGAGTGAAGCGAAGCTTCCTGACCTGACTGTAACGGATTTTGCTGTAATTGGAAGCTTTTTCACTGTTACTCTTACCAACATTCAAATTTTGCCATTGTTTTCGTGTCCCCTTTATACGTAGTCTTATTAAAGTCGCCAGCGCATTATATTCATTTTTGCCTTCTTATGTCTTTAATAACTGAAAATCAATGAATAGAATGGGAAAAAAGAAGAAGTAAAATATTCACAGTTTCTTTGCTCAAAGTAAATAACAATCAATATAATTTCTTTTGTATGTCGAACTTTCCTAAGAAATTACTTACTAGGATTAAATTATTAAAGTCACCAAGTTCTTCGTAGTTTGAATAATGTGTAGTTGTTGATTAGAATGTTTTCTGTATCTTATACCGTTGGGTTGTTTTTTTTGAATGATTTGTATCTTACTTTTGCAGCATGTCAGACCCTTATCTTCCATTACTATATGTGTTTGACTTTTTTTTTTCGTATTTTTATAACTTCTGATCAAATAAGTACTCTATGAGAAGGACTGCACACAACAACAATAAAATATTCACTGAAAGATAAGACGATGAGTGACGACAAAGAAGCAAAAAAAAACTCATAGTTATTCAATAATATTCATTTCATATGGAGTGCACAAATCGATATTGATTTCTGTATAATGTGACGTGATCGGAATCGTTCAAAATTAGACAATGACTAGTAAGGAGACATTTCATTGTATCTCCATTCGATAATTCGATTACTGATAGTTAAAAGAGCACGATTGTTCTAGAAAGATGTTGTTGCATTTAATTTCATGTTGAAATAAATAAAACTTACATTATCAGGAACATGAGACAATTTTCTTTCCAGACAATACAAAAGTTGATAATTTTTACTTCAATTCATTTTTCAATTTAAATAGATATTTTATACGATTTAACGTCTCATCTTATCTCTCAATAAACAAGAGGAAAAAGAATAACATTTAGCTCGTTCATTTGAATTTGAACTTCAAAAATATTTACAACGCAAAAAGAAATATTTCGAACAAAGATTGGTTTATTTTTTTATCTAAATCTTATGAGAAAAACCAATCTTTTAAGATAGTCTAATATAAATTTAAAAATCGAAATGGCAGGTGTGGGTATGGGTGGATGTGGATGTGGGGTGTGAGTTTAAACAAAAACTTCAGACACTCACACTCACACCCTCACACCCAAGAAAAAAAAGAAATTCTGAAATTTTCACATGCAGGGAAGAGAAATACTGAAACTTTCACATTGAGTATATATCTGCTTATTCTAGGGAGGAAGAAAAGTAAAAAGAGTCAAAAAGTGGGAATATGAACCTTCAATTTACCAATACTCTTAGACTCAGATATGATTAACCATAATACTTCCGGTAAGAAGTATACGCAACGTTTTCATAAAATATATCATCATGAAAAATTTGATTTTATTATTTTTTTGTGCTATTTATAAAGGCAGATTATTCACCGGTACACTTCACTTCTCTTCTCTTCTTTTCTCAACATAATTTATTCATAATGTTGACCTTGACAAACTGTGTTTTTCTTTCTTTTTCCTTGTGTGACTAGTATATAAGCATGTGTTTGTATTAATATTGATACAACTGGAGTGATGAA
Source organism: Rotaria sordida (assembly GCA_905250125.1). NCBI lineage: Eukaryota > Metazoa > Rotifera > Eurotatoria > Philodinida > Philodinidae > Rotaria > Rotaria sordida. The sequence continues at coordinate 2,878 of CAJNOL010005169.1, forward strand.
GTAGTTCAAATAAATATCATTATCGACAGTAGCAATAGAGCTATTCCTCGAGTTCATCACACTAAATAAATTGTCATTCGTTTAATAATATCAACATTAAGTGGTAAGTACTGAAAAGGAAAAATTTGTGAGAAGAATTTTCAACAATTAATATTCTTTATCATATCCTTGTAAGTTTAGATCAAAAAGGATTAAATGTTCTTTATTTATCGAAAGTAAACGTAAGTGAATGATAAGAATCCAGAGTTTGTCTTTCTTACACTTATATTTATTCATATATTTACGGCGAATCATAGAAAGTAAAGTTCTGATTCAACAAGATGATTCAACTAACGAGGAAAGCTTCCCAACTGTTCAATCGCTTTTGAGTTGGAACCATGTGCATCATGTAGGTCCTAATGAGCTATGAATACCCTGAAAAGAGTTCGAGCTGCTAGCTTATTACTGTCGAGATACTACATTTTTACGATATTGTTAAGCAGAATGCCGTGGTTCCCCTCAGAAGCACCAGCAAAACTGAGTTTTGAATTTCGACTTCAAATTTGGCACAGAAACAGACCTCATTGAGAGTTGCTTATTGTGAAAGTTTCAGATCTTTTGGTTGTTCCTATTTTGAAATAAGAACATTGGAACCTGTCGGGGATATATGAGCAGTGTAAAAACACCCTTTTTAGCTGTATCTTAGGATAGGAATGGCCAAAAGACCTGAAACTTTCACAATAAACTACTCTCACTGACGTCTGTTTCTGTGCAAAGTTTGAGGTCAAAACTCAAAATTCAGTTTTTCTGGTTCCTGAGGGGGACCACGGCATTGTGCTTAATTAAAAATACCATAAAAATGTAGTATCTCAATAATAATAAGCTAGCAGCTCGAACTCTTTTCAGGGTATTCATAGCTCATTAGGACCTACATGACGCACATGGTTTCGACTCAAAAGCGATTGAAGAGTTGGGGACTTTCCTGGTAAGTGCTATTAATTCAATATTCAATATGAGACGTCAATCAATAATATGACACTGTTACGTTTTCATCAGACTTAAAATGTTATTGAATCAAATACAATACTTCATTAAATGTAAAGAATAAAAAGAAAATTTTCTCACAAAAATGTATACAAACGTTGAATCTCAACAATAATGTATAAGCTTATCGTTTAGAAGCCAGTCTCTATCCTCATGTGATATCGATCAAATAAAATCTATTTATTATTGTTTAAACAATTGTCTAAAAACTATCTGAATAATGGCTCTTTAAAATAAAATTCCTTCCAGTAGAATTATATATTATCAGACAATCAATGACTTCAATATATTTTTTATAGAAGATTGATAAACTTTCCATGATTATAAAAAAAAAGAGCAGGCTAAAGTAGCAGATCATTTATATTTTGAATAATAAAAAGATGGGATGACTTCAAAATAGGATACTCTGGATTATTGCTTCAAAACTTGATAAGGTAATAGAAGTTCAAAATAGGAGATTCTTAATTATTGATGCAGTACTTGATATAGATACAACGGTAGATTACTTTCGGGATATCTCGACTTGCTTCCCAGACTGTTGTTGAGATCTTTGCTCCGCTTCTTGCTTTATCATCGCTTGTTGAATATGCATTGGTAGGCTAGGATTGAGACTCAAAGCATACGGCAATAAGGTTTTCTGTATTTCTTCAAAATCAACTATAATTTTAATGAACATTGTGTCGTCTCGGACATATGAATTTCCTTCCTATCTAATCATATCCAATGGGAAAAATTTAGGTATTCCACTGGGCTATATTCATATCCGATCGAGGTCGTTGAAAACTATTCGACCTTATGTCTGGTCGAAATGAATCGATAATATGTCGTTGTGCAGGTGTTTGATCGTATAAACAAACTGAGACTTTGTTGTTGAATCATCATCATTTAAATAAAGACGAGCTCTCATTTTATAGCCAGTAGGTAATGAATAGAATGGAGGTGAATATAAATTGATGTTTGCCTTTCAGATTGTGCATCAACTAGAAATTAAGCTTAAACTCCTGCCAGTGCAGTCTCTTTGAAGCAAATATGGGAAACTCATATGTTTTTTTTTTCAGCTTCATTATATTAATGTCAAATAGGTCAAGTAAATCTTGAATATAATCGGAAATCTGCATAAAAATTAAAAAAATTACACGGTCTAGAATACTCAGAAAAGTATTGACACCATTACAATTTCAAGTAAAATTTTGAAATATTCTCGAACAATCTAAGTCTTATTGTTAATGCCAATCAATATCTTTTTTTTCTTACTAAGAAATTATAGGAAAGAAGTCTGCTGTCTTGGATTGCTTTGGAAACGTATTCACTAATCATAACTTCGGTTGCTAAAGTCTATTGCGAGCACCTTTGCCAGCATTGCTATGACCGTCAGAAGCATTAAAAATCATCGACCAATTCTTCCATTGTCACCCATTGATTCAGGTTACTACTTTGGGATTCGGATGTTCGAGCGAAAAACCTTGCGTTACAACTTACATTCACTATTTTCCTTAGTAAAATATGTGAGTTCCACAAAAAATTGGGTGAAGAAGAGTAGCTGCAAGTATAAAGAAATTTAGCCGATCGATAGAATTGATAATTGCTTCCATCAATTCATCAATAGCTTACTCATTCATTGTATTTATGCGTGACAATATACTATGTTGAATGTAACGTTAAATCGTTTATGTGTTATTCAATAATATTATAGAAAACGAAGAACATCTTTTTCTTTGATTATCTTGTCGATAGCATATTTTGATTTCTATCTTCAAGCATAAGACTAATTGCTCAAGTTACTTATTTTCTCATGAAAGTTTTTTATTTTCCAAACCAATGTGTCACCATATGAAACATATTGCAAATCATTGATTTTTTCTTGCAAGGATACAAAGTCTTGATTAAGAATGTCTTGATTCTGTTTTACTTCCTGCAAAAAACGCATTTGATTCTTCAATAGATAATTTTAATTTCGATGATTCTTCTTTCAATATTGTAAGTGTAATTTGCATTTAGAGTGGTTCATTACTTAGACGTTGTTCATTATTGACCAATGCTTCGATGCCACCTGCCAAGATATTCAACATTTCATGAACTTCTTCAAATTGAGCTGTAGCAGGAATACAGGCTCCTGCAGTTGTTGTTCGAGGAAGATCAATATTCATTTGTCTATCATTAAATTTTGATCAAATTTGACGAACAAGTTTAAATATGGCCTGTTGATGCTGTTCAATCAAATAATGATTCTCCTTTTTGGCACGAATAAACTTAAGAACACGAACTTTTCGATGTTAAATGCATCTAAAAAATACTCATACTTGTTCATTACTGTCAAGGCCTTTCAATATACATTCAACAATCAATTTTGAACATTCAAAGATTTTATGTTCATTGAATTTATCAACTGAGTTGAAATGTTCACCACAATATTCACAGTTTAGATTTGAATGAAATTGATCGAGATGTTTCTTTGAAACAAGAAAAGATAGAAGATTTCATTTCATTTGTGAAACCTTGATCAAGCATCATCTACACAGAAGAAATATATTTTCTCTTTGATTATGAAAGTATATTTTTCTTCAATTCGTGATGTTTCTGCTTGACATTGCCGACATTTAATTGTCGTTCTTGAAAAAGAACAATGAAGAATAATACTAATACTTCAAATGGATAATGAAACTTACTCTTGTTCAGCATTTAAACATGTTTGACATAGTCGACTACCACATTCAGTCAATTGTACAGGCTCTCGTAATATCAATGAACATACAGGACAAATATATTTTCTATCAAGCATATTTTTATTTCTTGTATTGATGTCTACCATTATTTTAATTATTTTTTGTTAGTCAATATATAAATAAAAAAATATTTTTGGAAACTATGAAAACTAATTAAAATGGATTGGTATCCTAATAAGTGATCAAAGATTGATTATCCTTCGATTTAAACGATTTTGTGATTAAAATATCTAAAATTGAAAGAATCATATTAAAATATGATAAGGATTTCAAATTTTCAAAGTAACAAAATAGCGAAGGCTTCGCAATAGATCCATTCACTTTTACTAGATCAAGTCTTGAATTCATTGAAAATATGTTGATGAAATTTTGATTGTAAATGATATTATCATTGATGAAGATCAATTGAACATGAAGAGGCACATCACGGACTTTCTTTAAATTCAGTTGAGTTATATTTAAAATATGATTGAATTATACACGCTCATTCAAACTATGACAATGATTTATATTTTGACTTACTTCATAATAACATTACTTGTATTGAGATTTATTTCCATATCTATTTAGAACAGGATGACTGTGGGTGTGCGTGTGCGTATTGGTATGAATCGGTGAAGAAAAGATTTACACCCACACTCTTGATGAATATAAAGCTTTAAATCATTTAGTTTTTCATGAAATACTCATTAGCATATGGTTGGATCCTCTATTGGAAATAGGTAGTGAAACATGAAACTTATACTCGTAATAATCAATTTTAAATAGTTGTAGTTCGTTTTTATACACGCAATAAACGCACAAAACTTTTTCTCTAAATAATCAATTTTTATTTGAGATGATGACGGCAGAAGAACGACAAAAGCATGGAAGTTACCCGACTGTTAACTGTTGGAAAATTTCCCGAATCAATCATAGGATGAAAATCTGCATGTTTTATAAGCATCCACCTATTTTTGGAATAATCATTTTGGTAAAAAAACAACAAGGAAATAAAAAATTTAACAAAAATATTTTTATTACACATAGAGATTCTCAAGTATGAGTTCGAAATAGTTTTTTTTACTAGTCGTTTTTAATTAGGCATAAACATACAGAATAATTTTCTGCTTTTTTTAAAAATTCTCATTTTTGTTTACATTAAGAAAACATACCATGTATCTATTTTTTTTTGATTAGACAGAGTATTCATTTTCACTTATTTATACTGTAATGTATGCACCAATGACTTCTTCTGCATCGACATCGAAAATGATTTTGGAACAGCGATGTAATCAGGATTTTTAGGCCAATGAGGAAACTTCTCTTGTGTCGAAAAAAACCGATGGGCGAAATGAGCAAAGTTGAGTGTGGGTGTAGATTGAGAGACGATCCACACCCTCACCCACATTAGAGATATTCCATGGGAACTCAACCACAAAATACACAAGTATTTTCGAATCGATGAAACTTTCAGAGTTTGTAAGTCATAGTGAGCTATTAAGATCTCCAACATCAGTTTTTTAAATTTCATTAATAAATAGGAACATGTCGAGTAGAACATTTTTTATGTATAATCACGCAAATTAGATTTGAAGGTGAGGATTCAGGTGAGAATGATAGTTTTTTCAGATGAAACTGAGTGTTAATAATGAATACCTATTCAGGAATACTTGTTTATTGAGTATTCGAGATTAAATAAACATCGAAAAAATTTCAAACAACATCCAAAAAGATTAGGAATTATATTGATAATGAGTCAACTTCATACGCTTGTGACCAATTTTCATTTCTGCTGGCTTATCGGTATTCTTCTCAAATGTTATCTGAAGTGATTGATGATTGTCACTTATGGTCAACTATCGTTCTTTTTCATGAGCCGTTGAGTCATTTCCATGAAGGAATTTGATGACCTTGAATGTTGTACAAATGTGACACTGGTCAAATGATTGACACGTTCGAGGACTAATTTCGTACTGTCAATACTCTTCGGTTTTAGTTTTCAATGGTCTATTTGAAAGGATACTATAGAACATGCTTCGTCCATCAATCGCGCCAAATCATCATCATAGAATAGACTGAGAGTGCGAACATTGCATGCTTGTTTGAGCAAAATAGTGATGGTGCGAATGCAAAAAGGACGATTTTTTCAGACGAACAACCAGATTTCATCAAGTTGTGAAACATCGATAAGTAACGGAAGACAGTCGAATGCATGAGACCACCATTTACCACTGATGTTTACTGCCAGTTGAGAGATCTGACGAATCTGGTGAATTGGTGGTAGAAACTAAAATAACAGATAGAAATGCAGTGATTTCATGTTTTGATTCAGTTCAGTCTGATTCCTACCAAAACTATGTTCTCTGAAGATTCGGATAGACTAAGACTATTTCTGCCTTTTCACCCTTTGATGTTTGCGAATCATTTTTACTCAATAGCTATGAGAAGTTGTCAAAATCATGCATCATTCTTTCCACTAAAGACGTAGATTCCTATCCAATGATCAGAGAGAGAGAGAGAGAACTTTCTACGGAAGGAAATCGATATATAATTTTAAAAAACAGATAAAATGAAGTGTCGTTGAAACAATTACAAATACCTTTTTTGAACAAACCGCTGCTACCATTCGAGCCAAATCGGAACGAACATACCATTTACTGCTCATATTTGCTGCATTATCATCTTTTCTAATAAAAGTAAAGTATGATAAAATACTTTCTCGAGTATTGAAAGGAAATTCATTCCATGTTCCTTCAGATGAATAGAGAATAAGACCAGAATTTGATACATTATCGGCAATTAATTGACAGGTAATAAACCAACGTTTATCCTCTAACCAGAATGGTATACGAAAAGCAGTGAGAATCGATTCAATAGCTTCAAACTGATACTCACAAATATTAATGACAAACTTAAATTTTTCAAGTAAACGAAGTTTTTGACAAAGAAATATTTCCCATGGAGAGAAACGTTGGAGGAAATTGAATGACACTTGTCGATTAGTATTTAGATCGAGATGAACAAGTGAGACTGTCAGCAAAAGAAGCAATTCAAGTTGATCAATTGACATACTCGCATTTCTCAATGTCAACGAAGTCAATCGAAGATTTGGTTTTGAAAAGATCGTTTGAATAGTTTCATTGATATAACAAACGGTCAATGAAAATGTTTGAAGATTTGATAAATGATAAAGAATAGAACAAACTTGTTGATAAAAACACTCTCTAATAAATAATCGATGGAGTTGAAATGAATTTGACCAATTTATTTTATTCATTGTAGATATATCAACACACAAAATGAGCTGATGAAATTTTGACGGTCCAATAATCGAAGAAAGGCGAACAATTGTCTCATCTTGTAACGGATTATTGTTCTTCATAATTAGTGATAGTGAAGTGAGAGTAAAGATGGAAGGAATAGAAGACAAGACGTTGTTTAGGTTCCATTCGTTGTTGCAATAAATTCTCAACGAACGAAGTTGAGTGAAGTAATCGATATGGATCGATGAAAGAGACAATAGAAAAGGAGTTGACATATCACAAGTGATTCGAATGACCAATGAAATGAAATTTTCGAATGGAACTATTCGACAGATAAGATTAATATCGGTTTTCTGTGATTCACTTGTTATTTTCATTGTATATCGATTATAGGTATTGGTCATCGCATAAAATCATCTACAAACATAACGAAATGAAACAACAATATCTTCTGCATCAAGTTGGCCCAAAATGCCATAGAGAACCTCCACTGGAAGTGTAAGAAGAGATGATATCGATTGAATTGACATCGTCCAATGGTAAATGATGAAATTTGTATTTTAACTTTGCTTTTATTCTTCTTCAGATCAAATAAAATGTCTTTGCATGTAGTTTCTTTTCGCGTTTTTTTCAACCGACACTTTCGTAAGTTCTGTCCTACCTTTGATTATTCATCTTCTATTATCCTCTAACTCTAATTTGGTTTTTTTTGGCTAGGATGAATATTAAAAAAAACAAAGTTTTATCATCATCTGACAGAAAAGAAGAGAATTGAGTCATCATTACATCACGATGAGAACCGTTGTCGTGCAATATTTGCTTGTCATATGACTATTAGAGATTGTTTGTATGCTGTCTACTAGCAAAGTAAAACCACAGAGATTTCATTGAGCAAAAAAAACGAAAATCCTCTGGCAGAGGCATTTTGATAGTGCGTGTGTTAGTGATCGATTTTCATCGAACTGATGCCTGTGGATTATTTTTCTCCTGGATCGAGCGTGTTTGCGCTTGATCCGACCTAATAAAGTCTAAAAAGACAAATGTACTTCATTCATACCATTTTGAGGATGAAAGTGAGTCTAATTCCTTCAAACGAGATCATGATGACAAATAAATCTAATTTTCTTCTTCTATGATTACCTCTTGAGAATGAAGATGAGAAAATGTATTAATCATCTTATATTTCATCAAATTAATACCTTTACCGAATCTATTTTGACCGACAAGATGTTTTTAATGATTTTCAAATCCATCTAAAATTGTCGTTAATCTTCGTTTGAAGAAACTCCACTGTAGAAAAGTCCTGTTATTCCATGTTTGGAAAGATGAAACCGATAGAATATCCGACTCCATCAGTGTCTGATTCTATTTCAACATTCGAATCATTATATTGACATTTCAATTACTAATACTTCCATTACTTGATAGACGAAGAAGTTTCAATTCACACCATAATCCATTAAGAATTGCACACCTTCATCTCCTATTGTCATCACTAAGGTTGAATTTGGCTAATTTAATACTTGAAATGATCGATTGAATTTGATGAAAGAGGGTAGGGTGTGGGTGGAAGCTTAGATAAAATGAAGACCTACACCCACACCTACACCCAAATCCCGCACCTACACGCACACCCGCACCCCACGCCCACCCACACCCACATCCGCGCCCACACTCACCCCACATCCACATCCACACCCGCCCACACTCACATCCACCCACGCACCCACGCACACCCATACCCACACTCACATTCGATATAGTTGTGTTTTTTCTAGAAAAATTTCTAAAGTTCATCAGGAAATCTGAATATCTCTGTAAAACCTTCAAAATATAATTATATCAACACATCTTAGGATCTTCAGAAATACTTTTGAGGAAACATTAACAGATTCAATTGGATTGAAAAGATGAAAACGTAGTTGCATCTAGTGATCTTGCTTCGTTAGTAATGAAATATTCAATTTTAGATTCATACTAATTAGCAATATTTATTATAGTATTAATTATCTTATATATAGATGAAACAAATACAAGTATTTGAACAGTCTTTTTTTTTTAAATATACATTTCAAGGATTCATATCAGTCAATTATAATGTGTGTAAAAAGTTTAGTAGAATTTATTTCATCACCGTTTCAAATGATTGATGACCATACTTTTGCAGCCATTTGAGTTCTTCACGTACTTTAATTTTTCCATGCCAAGGATTATGACTGATAGAATGATCTTCATTCGGAAAAACTAATAACTGTACAGGAATTTCTAAGTAATGTAGTGCACGTTCAAGCATGTAACTTTGTGCAGTACTAACACGTACATCATTTCCACCTGTAATTATATGTGTAGGTGTTCGTACTTTGTCTAAATGATAGATTGCTGCTTGATCTTGATAAATTTTTGGTACTTCCCAAGGAGCTCCTCCAAGTAGATAATATTCAAAGACAGGAAAATCGATGGTGCCCCATTCTGAAGCATGTTCGACAGCACCGGCACCAGATAGAGCTGCATTGAATCGAGTAGTTTGTGTTATTAACCAATTCGTCAAATACCCACCATAGCTATATCCACCAACAGTCAGTCTATTTCGA
>CAJNOL010005170.1:0-12458 GCA_905250125.1 Rotaria sordida
GGTTCGGTGATAAAGAATTATTGTTTGTGAGAACATGAATCAAGATGACATGTCAAATGAGTTATTATAAGAAAGATCTCTTTCGAATATTTTATTGGTTTCTTGAATAGGAGAATTGGTTATATGAAGGATGGATACATGGAAAAGAAATAACTCGTAGTAGAAAGGTATTAAAATATACCGCTCATGTGAGAGAAAAATTTTTGCATTTTGCTAACTGATTGACGAATATTCTAAAAATGAATAATTGAAACAAAGACTGTAGTCAAATATTGTATTAACTTAGAAGAATAGAGTTGAGGGTGACAATTTGAATGAATATCACATATGAATGAATAGTTTGTATCAGGAGTTTTTCGAATAGTTTGTTCGCTTCGAACAAAGACAAAAATGTCAATATGATGTATGAATATGCGGTAAATGAATAATTCGTTGAAAAATTGAATTGAAATGTTTTACTCACTTCGAAACAAAGATTTCGAGTTGATTATCTGATTGACGGATAGAGGACAAATGGATAATGCATATAAATATTCCATTCAAATATTTGAATCAATTTGAAGCAAAGATTTGTAGTTCATTATGTGACCGTTGCACACACGACAAATGCACAATTCATAAGAGGTTTCTGTTGTATATAAATGTTTTACTCATTTGGAAACAAAGTGTTATAGTTGATTGTATGATCGAGGAACATGCGATAAATGAATAATTTGTACAAAGGATTGATCCGGATATATTGTGCACCTTGAAGCGAACTTCTTCAGGCACCAAAATAGATGAGAATCGAGTCACAAACGATTTTTTTAAGCATCAGGATTCTTTTCAAATATTGCGCTATTCAATATAAGTGATATGTATGTCGTACTTAGAAGGAAACTTTTGTTGAAAACGAACAAACCTTACGTTTGTTAAGTAAATGATCCATGTGATCATTATCAGCCAGATCATTCATTGCTATTGATCCTCCCATGCTGGTTGTCACTGCCAACAGCAATACCAACACCATAAATAAAAATATAGTTGTACTGGCCTTCATTATTGTATAATCGTTATCGACGATTGAAGAGGAACCAGTAAATAAATATAAGAAATACAAATGATACAGTTATACAGGTATGCTTAGGCTTTTTATATATGTCGATCGACAAGCGAAGGACAATCTACGAGAAAAATTTTTTATCGATAGAGAGAGTCAGATTTGATATTTTCTCTGAGAGAGAAATTTGTTATTTTGTACGTAAAAGGAGAGAGATTCGTTATTTTTTTTAGAGAGAGAGAGGGAGACTTTTTTTTCTCATAGAAGAAGAGAGCCCCATTCGTATTTTTCTCGTAGGCAGGCCTGTACATGGCCACCAATACAAAGAAAAATCCTATTTATATTTCGACAGTAGTGTGTTGTCGCGCCTGTGAGGCCTTGCACCGTAAATGCGTTCGGACAAACTTTTTCTCTTTTTCGTTCTATTCTCAACTAATTGTCAATAACTAAATAGCTTCATTGATCAACAAATAAGCAACTGACAGATTTATTCAGCTACACTGTAAAAAAAAAGGTACTTTACGAAACCAAAAAAGAATCTTCCCGCGGGCACACCGTCGGAACCTTGCCTGGTTTCGCAAAAAGAAGGTTTCGTACGAAACTTCTTCTTCCTGAATGGGAAAAATGGTTTCGTATAGAAGGTTCAGTACGAAACCTCTACCGGGTAAAGACCAAAAGGTTTCGCACAGAAGGTTCCGTACCAAACCTTTACAGAGAAAAGTGTAGAAGGTTTCGTACAATAAGTTCAGTACGAAACCATGCCAAAATGATGCCTAAAAGGTTTCGTACGAATGGTTTCGTAAGATACCCTTCGAGAGAGTAGCGGAAAAAAGGTTTCGTCAAGATGGTTTCGTACAAAACCTTCCAAGGCATATTCATCTAATGAGGGAGCCCTTGGAAATGATAAAGCGTTTTCGAGTTGAGCCTCTATATATAAGGTAGACTTCGTAGAGATAAGAAAAACCCTAGATGGAAGCCTTTCATTAGCTCTTCCCTCGAAAGCTACCCTTATATTACCAGAATTTTGGTAGAATACGAACGAGAAACCCTATATAGCTGTCAAATTGGTTTTCAGTTCGAGCTCTGTATGCCAGATAGATTTGAGTAGAGTATGAGCGACTTCAAAAGAACGAGCAGTCATAAGTCTTCTTTTGAAAGTTATAACCATTTTCTTTAAATGTTAACCTATACTGTCATAAATATCTGTATATTGAATGGAAGTATTTCTATTTGAGATTATACAGATGGAACAGTCTATTTATGAGGCGAATGTCCCAAAAGTTTTACCTCACAATAATGCGTCTTTTCCAATGATATTAAAGTCCAACAATAGCACTCGTATCCTACGAAAGATGATGAAATGTTGTACCTTTGGTGAACTTTAATATCACTGGAAAGATACAGTCTTGTGAGGTAAAACTTTTGGGATATTTGCCCCATAAATAGACTGTTCCATCTGTAAAATCTCAAATAGAAATACTCTCATTCGATTTACAGATATGTATGGCAATATAGGTTAACACAAGAGGGAACCAGCAGAAACCTCAGTCATGAAGTCCCACGAAGTCTTGAAAGTCTTTCGAAGTCTTCTGAAGTCTCTTGAAGTCGTATGAATTCTCATAAAGTCTCTTGAAGTCTCTGAAGTTTCATAAAGTCTCGTGAAGTTTCATGAAGTCTTTTGAAGTCTCTTGAAGTCTAATTAAGTCTCATGAATTCTTCTGGAAGTTTTGAAATACATTTAGTGCATAAAAATTCATAAGAAACCAATGAAATTGTCTTGTTTTCGACGATCTTATATTAGCAGAAAGGTGTACTTTTTATTGTTTTTTTTCAATATAGTGTAAAGAAATGCAAGCTTGTTTGATTTTAGAAAACATGATAGTTAATAACTGAATGCTTTTTGAATGAAGTGGTTTATTTTTATAAGAAATGTTCCATCTATCCAATATCAGACTCGTGGAGACTTTAATCCTTTTTGTTTGTTTCTATCACTCCTGAAATCTATCAGCCGATAAACGGCTAGCTTTGTCGGTCAATAACCAACAAGCCGTTTGCTTGTGTATAAATTTAGTCTTGTTATCTATTTGCACCTGAAAATAGGAGTTTTTTAATGTTGGATTAATCGAATCAAATATACACATACCAGTAAAGTTTATTTTCTCAGTTTTAATTTCATCAACACTTTCTGTCCTTGACACATCTTTATTCTAGATATAGATGTACTGCGAGAAACAATTCTCAGAAACAAGAAACACTTTTGTAATCTCTATATGATAAGTTTTATTTTTTGCATGTAACAGAAGTTTCATGCAATTTCTATCAGGGTTCTTGATACACATGGAATCTGCCTCTTGAAGTCCCGTGAAGTCTCCTGAAGTCCTATGAAGTTTTGTGAAGACTGGCGAAGTCTTGTGAAGTTTTATGAAGTCTTGTTAAGTCTGATGAAGTCTTATAAAGTCTGAGGAAGTCTCACAAAGTCTCTGAAGTCTCTCAAAATCCGTGAAGTCTCATGAAGTCTCTGAAGTCTCACGAAGGCTTTGAAAGTCTTTTGAAGTTCTCTGAAGTCCCATGAAATCATATGAATTCATATGAAGTCGTTTGAAGTCCTATGAAGTCTTCAGAAGTCTATAGAACTCTTTTGGAGTCCTGTGAAAATATGAAGTCTCTATGGCTGAAGTCAGTTCAAATCTTTTGAAGTCGTGCAATCTTGAAGTCTGCTGTTCCCCCCTTTGTTTAACACCTAAAGCAAATGGTTATAACTTTCAAAAGAAGACTTATGACTGCTCGTTCTTTTGAAGTCGCTCATACTCTACTCAAATCTATCTGGCATACAGAGCTCGAACTGAAAACCAATTTGACAGCTATATAGGGTTTCTCGTTCGTATTCTACCAAAATTCTGGTAATATAAGGGTAGCTTTCGAGGGAAGAGCTAATGAAAGGCTTCCATCTAGGGTTTTTCTTATCTCTACGAAGTCTACCTTATATATAGAGGCTCAACTCGAAAACGCTTTATCATTTCCAAGGGCTCCTTCGTCAGACACGAAACGAAAACTATTACTTAGATCAAATCCGTCGATAGACCCTCCTCAAAAAAAAGGACGAACTAAAAGCAACAAGCTTACCTGCATATCAGGATCGCGCACTCATCCACGGCCAACAAATAATAAGATATTCGCCGAAATAAATAACACATAAAAATGAAGATCTAACTCGACTCTAAAACACAAAAAGAATCCTTTATTAAACGAAATGAACTTACTCCTAAGTTGGATATTCACATCGATCTACAACAGAAATTTAAAAAATCATTTAAAGACGTAAAATTACATGAGAACACCCAATAAAGATCCGTCCACCATGGAACGAAATTCAAACATGCACTAAGTGAAACTGCCACTAAATAAGAAACTGGAATCAACCTATAATAAAAATCAAAAATGTTCTTTAGAAAAAAAACTTACATTAAAAAAAAGTCACCACGATAAACCTAAAAAAATCAGGAACCTATTAAGAAACACAAACTCCAACCGCATCAAGCTACACGCACCGTTTCCCAAACGACGCTTGATGTAACTTACCCTGGTCCCCATAACTATCCACGAGCTAGCTACCGCAAGCCATTATGGTTCTCGAAATCCTAATCAATCCCGATTCTAAAAACTCTGTATGACCTTACTACTCTGGACCTTATAAATACGGATCGCCTACTCATTCGTGCTCCTCGATATAATGGATGACCTCACTAAGGATAATTCTTATAAATATCGATCATCTACTCATTGGTAGTCCTTCATATAGTAGACAAGCGAGAGCCTGTGCATACTGCACGGATGCTTTTTTCCTGTAAAGTTTCACATCTACCCTTTAGCCTTGATTCGGTAATGGACAATCAACCAGTTCGCATTATATGTAGAGAGAGACCTTATAGCCTTATACCCTCTTCCTCTTACACCTTTATAGCCTTATACTCTAGCGGTATTACCTCTAATAGCCTTATTCCGTTATCCCCTTATCCCTTATAACCCATGCAGCCTTATACACTTATCCCCTATAGCCTTATCTTATTATCTCCTGAACCCCTTATCCCATATCCCTTATAGCCTTACGGCCCCTGTGAATCAATGGGTACTTCTACATAATAGCTCTTGCGGCTCTATAAGTATCCTCATATAATAGTCCTTGAGGGGCTATGGATATCCTCATATAATAGTCCTTGAGGGGCTATGGATATCCTCATATAATAGTCCTTGAGGGGCTATAGATATCCTCATATAATACCTCATCAGAACCTATGGGTACCTCCATATAATAGCTCTTGAGGGCCTGTGCGTACTTCTATATAATACCTCTTGAGGACTTATGGGTACCTCTATATAATAGCCATTGAAGACTTACGGGAACCTCCATATAATAGCACAGGAAAATCTATGGGTACCTCTATATAATAGCCCTTGTGGACCTATGCGTATCTCCATATAATAGGGTGTGGGTGTGGGTGTGGGTGTGGGTGTGGGTGTGGGTGTGGGTGTGGGTGTGGGTGTGGGTGTGGGTGTGGGTGTGGGTGTGGGTGTGGGTGTGGATACTTTGATTATCCACAACCACACCCCACACGCACATCCACACCCACACCGACACCCACACCCACACCCACAACCACACCCACACCCACACCCACACCCACACACCCACACCCACACCCAGCCACTAGCCACCCACACCCACCCATTCACACCCTTATCTGTTCTGTACATGTTTTTCCATCGAATTTTATTAAAATATTTTTGGCTAATGGTCAGAATTACCCTTTGAAGATCTCAGCATGAGCGATGGTAATGGACCACGCTGAATCCGAATATGTTATTTTTATTCACCGAGAACATAATCCTTTTCCATCAATTTTTATACATATGGTAGACAGCAAACGGATTAATTCAGCTTGAAAAATGAAGCTCATTCTACTGGATTGGATTAAGTGTCATACACTTATGCGATTTTCAAGAAAAAGAAATTAAAAAAAAAGATTCATTTAAATATGAATTAAGCAAAAGAACGCTTCAGATGACAGAAAATATTTTAGTCGTCTAATAAATTGTTAAATTTCACAACTAATTTTGATATTCAGAATTTATAGAATTTTTATTATATAATTAAATCTTTAAATAATCTTTTAATTATGAATTATCATCGTGAAGAATGTTATACACTCTTCTCAATATATGTACACGAAGTTTTTCTTTTCGTTCTGTCGTAAGCTTATATATATATATATATACGTCATCGCGCATGACTGAACAAAAGAAGAAACTAAAGCAAGAACAAAAAAGTTCTTCTTGCAAGGAATTTTGTTTAAACGAATTTTGCTTGGGACTGCACTACACGCCGCGCTCATATTCTAGAGTAATATTCAGTTTTTTGCACTCTTTCCAACAATACCAATCTTACGTGTTAGACTTTTAGAAATTTTTTTTCGACGGTTTGATATGAATATCATTCACTTTTTTGTTAGATACACAAATTATAAATCTTATGATGGCTGCCAATCATAGACATCAGTCAACTATTAGACATACACAAGTGTTAGTTAATCAGTATTAGTTTGACGAAGTATCGCACTGACAGCAATATTATTTCAAGTACCATCCAATTAAGGGACCATCAAGTTTACTTTTTACGACGTTGACTGCTGCTAGTTGACAAATACGAAATGCGTATTTTCCTATCCGAATACATTTTAACTGATGACTCAATTTACACTGGTTTGCAGCTAACTGTTACTGTGTATAACTGATTCATAATGATCAGGATTGTTCTACCAAATCATTGGCTCGATTAGTACCACAATAACAAAAAATTTCATAATGTACAAAACACGGTGTAAGTCAATTTGAGTGTGGATGTAGATGTGATCGTATTACAGTCTTCTGTTCATTCGTATTTTATTTATCCTCAACCACATCGACACCATACACACATATGTTCATAGATTGAAAACTAATAAAAAATCATAAAGATGATGTTCGTTGCATCGATTTCTTTGGCATAGATCTGACGTGTTGTTAATGTTAAAGTCGGACAAGTAACAAAGCCAAAACGTTTTATTGAAAGTATGCGTAACATTATCAATCAGATGAAATAAATGCAGTAAAATCGAATGGTTCATATAAGCGTGTTAAGTTATATCATTTTAAGCATCAATTAAGAATAAATCGTATCATAAGTAAAAGTCATAGACAATAATCATGATAGCAGTATTTCGACTCATTTCTCTTATAACTCTAGTAAGATTGACAATCATTAAACTATCATTGATATTTTATTTTAAATCTTGGGGTGAGGATGGGTGTGGATAAAGAGGATAGCCACACTCGCACCGACACGCACACTCACATCCGCACCCCACACCCACCCATCCTGAATACCTGATACATCAAGTTTTTGTTCATTATTCATCATAGAATTGTCGTAATGTTCACACAAACAAAAACATTAATCATTACTAATATTGTCTCATAACTCATATTTCACTTTTTTTTGTTATTGTAATTTTCCACCTAACAGAAAAACATACAAATGAAAAGAAAGTAATTTTTTGTTAGGACCTTTTATTTCATAAAAAAAGAATAATAAATTGCTGTTTGTTTTCATTAATAGGCGCCCCTAAAAGATTAACTAAAACGATCAGTCTTTAAAGAGTTACTGTTTTTTCTTTCTATTTCAAGGTGACTATAATAAAAAAATAAATAAAGTATTTGAAATAAGATGCTGTCTTGGAATTTTTCCGTGCTACAACTTATAGCGTATGTCTGGATGCTAAAGACAATGAGAAAACAACATTCAAAAATAAGAAAATCAGATACAAACTGACCCAATCACAGGGTTCTGTGATAGCTGCTTCTTGTTTATACTTGTCTGGTGATAAATGAATTCGTCGGTCATTTTCTAACTTTAAACAAATGCGCAAAATAAAAGTAACAATCAAGCTGATGGCTATGATTCCACCACATATAAAATGTCCGCGTCGATATACTAGCTCATCATCATCATCATCAGGATACACCTAGGGACAAAAACATCACCATTAATATTGTTTCAAAGTCAAATGAAATTTCGATTGACATGTTAAAGTTTGACTTAATACGTTATTCTGCAAGTTTTCAGAAGCAATAGTCTTACCTGAGGCGCTAAAACTCCGCCAATCTGACCGATACCTACAAGGAAACCGACAGCCACGGCTCTCTTTGTACGACCACCGACATTATTTGTTAACCAAGAGAGTAGTATAGGAATTCCAGAGAATGTACCACAACAAGCAACACAAGTACTGACATATAATGCCACGTTGCCTTGATCAAACAAAGTAATCATTAAGATGAATCCGACCAGAGCGATTGATAGACAAAATGCAAGATGAAAACTGTGTTCGTTTTGACGTGATGATGAATAGCCCGCTAGCAAACAACATATGCATGCCATAAAATAAAGTGGTATTGTCATTAAATGTACTTCTTTGGAGTCACTCATAGATTTGACAAGTTCCGGAAGATACGTTGTCACACATTTGAAAACGCCCAAATCGCCGATAGCAATTATGACATACAAATATATTCGCCAATCAATAAAAACATACCGCACTTGCTGCCACGAAAGTCGAGTACTTGATACAGGCTCACTGTTGGCTAAACCTGCATCTTCGCGAAGAAGATTCGTTAATAACAGTTTTTCACAATTATTCAACCCTCAATTTTTAAAATAATTTAGAATATTTTCTACTCTTCTTTTAACTCTTACATTGAACAGTATCGGGTATACTGCCAAGAAAAAGATAGGTCATAACACCGAGTGGAATGATCGGCAAGCCTTCAAATAAAAACAACCATCGCCAATTCTTCAGACCGCCAATATCTTCCATATGACTAATACCATATGCCTAAATTAATGACAATCGTTGATTCGATCAATTCAAAATACGGTGTATTTTTTTATGAGATCCACAAGTACGTACTAGAATGTCATCTAGAACACCGGCAGCAAAGACTGCTCCAAACAAAATAGCAAATCTCATAATTTGCTCTTTTTTGCAATACCACAAAGAGAAATAAATGATAGTGCCAGTAAAAAAACCAGATTGAATCATGCCCTTCAATGACGATTTCGATATGTTTTGTTATCAGTCAAGATTGAATTAACTTACGAGAAGAAAGCGAGTAATTAGCAGTTGTTGAGAATTTTTCACGAAAGCCATACCAACAGTGACGCCACCCCATAAAATCAAACTCAACGACAGATAACGAGTCGGACCCAAACAGCGCAGAAGTAAAGTACTTGGAATTTCAAAGATCAACTGGAAGAAAAAATATATTAGAATACTTCGAAGTCCAGTTACATCATTTTCTCACAAAGGAAAGATAAAATAGTGAAATGGTCCAATTCATAGCAGATGATGACATACGTAGTTCGTCTTTAATGTTCATCAATTTGGCGTGACCTACGAGAGTAGCATCAACGAATGAATGATTCAATTCAAAGACACATACCGATACTAAATCGATTGATGTATGAACTAATCTCGAGGAGAAACAGAAATGGTATGAGTCTTCGATCGAGCTTCCAAACAAGGCGACGAATAGCGATAGCTCTGAATTGTTGCTCAGTGTTTTGATTGATAACAGGGATGGTGACTATCGTCGCCACAACTGCTGGTGTCGGTTCCTCTTCCATCGATACTGCAATCGCGATCAAAGTCTGTTATGTAAGGTTATCCTTTGTAAAAGTGTCAATATTCTCCTTCTCGAAATCATTCCCTCTCTTTTTTCACCTTTATATATATTGCATGCCTCTTCCTCTTTCTAATGCTCACAGAAGTGACTCATTGATGTGACATTATATCAAGCATTACACGTAGCTTGTTTGCCAATTGCTGGATGACTATGAAATACATGGTGAATCCTGCAGTAGTAATTGTACTCATAAATTCCTTGTCAAATAAACTTATTATTGTGATATAGAAAAAAACACCGATAATAGTTGAGACGCTATTTGACATCAACTTTTTTTACGTTTGTCAAAAATCATCAGTCACTACCCAGTGAAAAATATTTCAAAAAAAGTCGGAAAAAAACGCGTTCATCAAAAACTGGAACGCGATCTTGTAAGTGAAGAATGGATTCTTTACTTTGTAGAACGCGTTCATCAGCAATAAAAGTACGTTCTGTATCTAAAGGAACGCATTCTTTACCGTTCCATACATTTTTGGAATGCTTTCTTCTCAGTTCCAAATCGTTCTTAGTCTTGATGGAAAGCGTTCTGAACCGTTCCAATCGCTATTAGAATAGTTTCTTTTCCGTTCTATTTTAGAACGGTCAAAATAAGATTCTATTAAAATGAGAAAGCTTTCTTTAGCTTTGCTAGAGGAATATGTAAGAATGGGTTGTTCGAAAGGATGAATGCGTTTCAGGCAATTTAACATCGTCCTTGAAAAGAAAAGAACGTATTCTTTGTCATTCTACAAACTTCCGAATCTTCTCGTGGAGTCAAGAACAAATTTGGAAAAAATAGAATGTTTTCTCGGCATTTCAAGACTTCAATAAAATTATTCGCCACATTGAGAAAAAATAGTCACTTATAACAAAGATATATTGAAATAGGGAAAAATGAACAAAAGCCAATAGTGAATCATACAATGATAAGTCATATAGACCATATACTGTGAGGGCCAATAGAAATCCCCCCTTCTGTTTTTTTTATTTTTGTTACTATAACTCTTTTATTTTTTAATTCGCTATATATAGGGAGAAAGCCCAGAACGCGCTGCATCTTTTGATATATTAACGTTGAACATCAGTTGCAGTTTAGGGGATAAAACCTATATTAGAAAAAAAAGTGACATTTTTTTTCACTACATTTTTGTATTTTGCACATATCTCGGCTTAGGAAAATGATATAACGTTGAATTTTTTTACAAAAGATGCGCCATGAAAAGCTGTGTAAAAAGCTGTATGGTTGATGTCCTTTTGACCTGTTATAATGGTTTTTCTTATATTCAAAATGAACAACATGCATAACATTGTTACTTCTTATCATATTGAAAATTTTTGAGACTTTTTTGTGTTTCATATATCTCGACTTGAGAAAATAATAGAATATTGAATTCATTTTTAAAAGATGTGCCATCAAAAGCTCTACAAAAGCTGTATGAAACAATTCCTACAGCGAATCAGAAAAGTCTTTCAAACATTTTCAATATGATGGGAAGTAACACTGTTATGTATGTTATTCATTTCGAGTATAAGAAAAACCATTAGAACAAGTCAAAAGGAAATCAATCATACAGCTTTTTATAGAGCTTTTCATGGCGCATCTTTTGGAAAAAAATTCAAGGTTTTATTATTTACCGAAGCCAAGATATATGCGAAATCAAAAATGTTAGAATATTATGGACATCCGGTATTGTAGTGAAAAAGATGTCACTTTTTTTTCTAATACATTTTTTATCCCCTAAACTGCGGCTGATGTACAACGTTAATATACCAAAAGATGCGGCGCGTTCTGGGCTTTCTCCCTATATATAGTGAATTAAAAAATAAAAAAAGTATAGTATAGTAACAAAAACAAAAAAAAACAGAAGGGGGGATTTCAATTGGCCCTCACAGCACTTGAAGATAGATGTCATCAACGACATCTATTTTTATGATTCTTTAAAATAAGTGATAATGTTAAATAAAATAATTCATCTTCAAAAAATAAAGAAAAAAAATTATTTTTATCATCTAGTAAAGAGAGTTAGTTTTTCTTTAGTTTTCATTCCACCTTAATAAAAAAAGTCATTTTTCTCATCTCGGACAGATAGAGTTAGTTTTTCTATAGTTTTATTCCATTCTAATATAAATAATCATTTATCTCAACTAGTACAGATACACTTTGTTTTGCTTTAGTTCTATTCCATTTAAATATAAATAATCAATTTTTTCACTTAATACGAATAGAGTTTGTTTTTCTTTATTATTCATTCCATGTCAATAAAAACAAAATCACGTTTCTCATTTAGTAGAGATAGAGTTGTTTTTTCTTTAGTCTTTATTCCATTTTAATATATAAATAATCAGTTTTTTCACCTAGTAGAGATTGAGTTAGTTTTTCTTTCTTTTTCATTCCATCTTATTAGGGGTACTGCATTAGTATTGCATTGATTTTAATGCTAACATCAATTTTTTTTGTTACAATCCTAAGACAAAAGTATTGCACTTTGTCTTGATTAATGTAATGTTAAAGCGAAGCGGCATTCCTGACTAGTTTTCAAGGATTTTGTTACAATTGGACTACAAAAACGTTGCAGCTACTGACAAACTAATTCAACAATTAGTTTGTCAGTAGCTAATCAGTTTTTTCACCTAGTAGAGATTGAGTTAGTTTTTCTTTCTT
>CAJNOL010005171.1:0-12452 GCA_905250125.1 Rotaria sordida
GTGCATTTTTTAATATTGTGCATATTTCATTAAGATGTGATAAATGTTCTTCAAATGTTTTGGAATAGATAATTACATCATCAATATAAGCTAATGCATATTTCCATCGTGCTGGTACTAATATGTGATTAATTACACGTTGGAATGTTGCGGGTCCGTTGGTTATTCCTTGTGGAAGAACAGTAAATTGATAATGATTGACACGGGTTGAAAAGGCCGTTTTAAGACGGTTCTCTTTAGATAGAGGTACCTGGAAATAACCAGATTTAAAGTCGAATTTTGTATAATACATGGCGTCAGATAATTGATCAAAAATTTCATCAATACAAGGTAATGAAAATGCATCTTTCATTGTAATAGCATTTAATCATCGATAGTCAATGCAAAATCGCATTGTTTTGTCTTTTTTTCTTAACAAGAACAATGGGTGATGACCATGGAGAAGTTGATTCTTCAATTTGACCACATTCTAATAATTTTTGTGTTTCTTGTAATTTAATATCTTGATCTTTTGAAGAAGAAGAAGAATATTGTTTTGAGTAAATAGGTGGATGGTCATCTGTCTTGATTGCTGATTGTGGTGGAATGTTAATAATGGATGGTGTAGGATCAAATAAAATTTTATTGTGCCATAATACATCTTGAATTTTTGAACGATTTTTTGCATTTTCTATATGTTTTGTTAATTCGAATATTTTTTGTCGAATTTGATCAGAATAACATTTTTGCTCGTAAATGTGTTTGTAAATCATTACCAGATAAGAAATATTCATTACAATTATCACGAATGACATCTAATTTTTCTTCTTTCGAGTTGTCATTTTTATTGATGACAGCTCTACATTTTGATTTAGTTGAAACTTGGGATTTTGATTGGTTATGTTTATTGAAAAATAAATTTTGTTTTGTGGAACTTGATGTACTAAAGCATATTGTGTATGTTGATGGACGAGAAAGAGCTCCGATTCGTGTATTCCTAGGTAATGTTGTTTGTTGATTTTGTGCATTGATTAATAATACTTTGGCCTTATGATTGTTAATGTGTAATAATGTATGTGGTATAAAAATAAATTTTGGGGCATTGTTTGAATACGGTTCAAATATAAGATTATTATCATTATCAATTTTACATGAAATATCCACTAATGTTTGCGAATGTGGTGGAAGAGTAACTTGATCAATGGGTAATTCTGGATAATTAATAGACATAGGTTCTACATATGGAATTGATATTAATTGATTATGCTGATCAGGTATAGTTAATTGTTGCTGATTACCAAATAGGTGAACATGATTTGAATTAATCTAATCATTGCCTAATAATAAGGATGTAATTGAATTTGTTGCAACATGAATAACGACGTATGTTGTTATCGATTTAGGGCGTGGGTGTGCGTGTGCGTGCGGATTGAAGGAACAATTATACCCACACCCACACCCTCAAGATAGTTCACTGATTTTGCTGTCTGCTGTTGATTATCAAACGAATAGATGATAGAAAGTGATCTGATGTTGTGAGGCACTAGTTTTGATAGGTGATTGAACTATTGATAACATTGAATTTTTTGATAAATGTACCACGTGATATAGGAGCTTAGATGGAAACTAATATGGAGTTTCTCTCGATATTCGGAAACGATATCGATATTCCAAAATTGATTGGTCAATTGATTCTCTTCCGGGTAAGGAATCGTGTGTAGAATAAGTCGTTTCGTCTCTTCACAAAGACCAACATCAGACAAGTACTCAATACGCTGATCAACAAAAGCATCAATTGACCAATAGCTTAAAATAGAATCGAGATGAAATGCAATGAGTTTTGACGTATGTTGTATGAGAAAAAAATTGTTTGATTTTTATATTCAACTGATATTTGATCATTACTTGATTCGTAGATAGCTGTGTCTCAGAAGATTTTCATTATTTGGACTACATATACAAGAGCATTGTTCCAGTAATGAACCGGCTTACTCATGTCTTTGATCTTTTCAAAGGAATGATTAACTTTTGTCATTCATTAATTAACAAAAAAAAAACGTGTTTTTTCAATCATTTTTAACAGAAACTTGACAAGGTTCTTTATTTTTAATCAATGTTTGTAAAATAGAATTAATATGAAAGACTAAACAAACATATTTAGATATGAGAGCGTAGATTTTTATATTCTTCGATCATCTCTTTTACGAAACTAATCACAATTTCAGGTTGTTCCATTGGAAATGAATGATTTTCCTCTTGTAATTGTGTATGTCGTCCTTTTTTGAACCATTTAGCAAGATCAACTGCCGTTGGTGGAAGTGGAATATTACTACTCGTTACAGGTTTTGATGCTCGAACAACATGAATTGGAATATTATGGACAAAACTTGAATCTTTAATAATTTGATAAATATTTGAGACAGGTTGCATACTTGCTAGATAAATATGCCATGTTAATTCAGATGTACATTGAAGTTTAAAATTCTCATCAAGAGCATATGTACAATAATTGCGAAGAACATCTTTTGGCCAATGACCGAGTCGTTCAGGTTTGTCCATTTTTGATATCATATCTTCGATAGATAACCATTGATTTTTTTTGTTGAGCAACTCTTGCAAATTTCTCCATGTTTTTAACTCCTACTTCATAGCTGTATGGAGAATATATAATAGGATCAAGTAAAAGTAACGATCGAAAAAGTTGTCTGGATGCTAATGCAACCGTTAATACTAATGCATATGCATCTAAGGAGTAGCCAATACCAAGAAGATCATTTTTAGATTGATTAAGCATTTCGATAAAATGAAAAACATCTTCAGCAAACCATTGGAAGGGATATGGAAGAGGATGTTTTTGTGACTGACCATGACCACGAAAGTCAAGAGAAATAACATGGAAACCAGATAATGCTTCATTAATAATACGATCATAACATCGACCGTGCAATGTAAGACCATGACAAATAAGTATTGTCGGTTGATGACCTTTCCATTCCCAATAATGGAGTTTAAGTGTCTCTTGACTAATCTTACCATTCTCTTGAACAATTGGCCGATTAGGTAAAGTAATAAAATGACTAATAGGAATAGAAGACATCATCCGTCGAAAGATACGACCAATTATAAAAAGCATCCGATCTAAAACAAACAAAGTTGTTGTGGATTTAAATATTTTTTTTACAATAAAATGATGTAAAAATACAAGAAAAGAAAAAAAACATTCATTTATACTATATGATAACCTTTCGCTTTTAGATTCAACTGAATTTAATCGTGCATCTCATGGGTTGGCCGTGGGTGTGTGGATGTGGGTGTGGCTTAAAGTATTACCCACACACCCACATCCACACCCACACCCACTTCACATCTACATCTATACTCACAGCCACACCCAACCTAGCACTCACACAACCACAGCCACACCCATCGTTCCATCGAATTGAGTTCGAACATCGTAAATAAAGACTTTAGAATTATTTTTCATATCAATAAAAGAATGATGATGCATTAAAGAAATATACAGTATTATTAGTGCTTCAAGTGCATATGAAAAGATATGTCTCTCACGCTTGACATACAGAAATGTAGTGCTACTGCTACTACTTTTGGTATATATGAGTTATTTACAGCTTGACCGTTTAAAACACGCTTTAGTCATTTAAGATTATCATTGTGTTCTGGTGTTTTTGTACAAATAAAACTGAGAAGTCATTCCAAAGTGGACACATACGATCGAACAATGTGAATGTGCACTAAGTGTTTACACTTCATATCATCAAGTTCTACTTTGATCACTTGAAATCGCACTCCTGGTTGTAACAGAATCTCTCTTTCTTCCTGATGAGAACTTATTATTGACAGATCTACAAATTGATCTTTCGATGAGTAAAGTTCTAATTCAATAGTGTACAAAACATTTTGTGCAAAACTTTCGGCGACGTCGTGATCACGTGAGGTAGAAACAAAACAGAGCCATTTGAAATATTTAGACTTGTCTCTAACTGCTTGTTGATATTCTTGTAGTATTTCTGGAGAAATAAAATCACCACGAAAGACAGTAACTAACTGAGATTCAGTCGGATGAAGAATTTGTCGAAAACGACGACGCATTGAAAAATCATTATTGAGGTATCTGCCGATGTAGTTGAAAACAAGAAAGCAGTAAGGTCCAAGAGTACGCAATTTAGTGTGATCATTATCGCGCAATGCAGTGTTGACTGTACGATAGATAAAACATGATCGTGTATAAAGTTTTGCACAGCAGTTTTCGAGTTCTTTCATTCTCTTCTTCTCACTCTCCCGAAGAACTTCATCTCTAATCGTATTTAAAGTATTCATGATGCCACGTACTGTATGTTTTGATTCGGTTTGTCCTTCCTCTTGTAAACCTTGTATAAGGACAGGAAAAATAGAATTGAATGTAACTTTCCGTTTTCCGTTGGTGAATGTCAGAAACCATTCTTCAATAAATGGTGAGCCATAATACTTTGTGTCCACAGCTACACTACAGTTTGAAACTAATCCCAAAGGAAATGAGAATCGTTCACAACGTCGAGATTCATCTTCGATTGCTTCATCGCTCGAAACTGATGATTTATGAGAACATCGGCGTCGTCGTCGAATCGATCGTCTACTGTTTCGATCATCAATGTGCTCTTGTACGAAGCGTTTTAAATCAATACGATACATTTCATCAATAAATACCTCTTCCAGGTCTTGTCGAAAGGCTTTTTCAATGATTGATGATTCAGCATCAGAAAAAGGGATCCACTTATCATTCATCTGGTATACCCAAATGAATTCATCCTGAACTGATGTTTCCGGGATTTGACGTACTGAAATCAATCTTACCGGCAACGTCATGTTTGATAAGCACGTAGATGACGTAAGATTAATACTGGAATTTCTATGTCAATCTTTTCGAGAAGCGATAATGAATTCGAGTTTTACTGATTATAGTTAATCGTATCCACCAGGTATATGTTCACACTTTCTGAAAATAGAGAATTTGAAAAAGGAATTTATCAAAAACGACTCTTTTCGCTAAAATGATATTGTTTAGAATGATGAGAAACACTAGCATATGGTCGAAGACCAAAGGTCACTTTTCTCTATAGGTCAGCAACTGAATAGAATATGAACGCATTTTTAAATCGACAAAAATCATGAAATACTGAAGATGACTTGATAGAAAACAAGATACTTGCGAAGAACAACGAATACAAGAAAGTTTACAAATAAATGAATAAAAACTTGTTTTCTTGTTTATACAAAAGAACAGTACGACATTCTCATGACATGATTAAAACTACTCAATGAGTTTTTATTCAAAATAATAAAGAAATCTTCCTTGAGTATATTCATCTAACACATATCACGTTTACATCGGAGTTCGGTGACAACAAGGAGTTCTGCTGTAACTCGTACAGAATTTTTTCTGGTAATAACTTATATCATCAAATCTTCATAAGTAATACATAACGTGCGATAAAATGAAAGTACTTGTACGCTGATGATAGCATCTTCTATCACGATTTGTCATTAGAAAAGTGTTCCTTGATACTATTCTTAAATTAGCTATTCCTTCTTAGATTTCATATATATGGATATGAATCTGAAGCTTATAATTGAGTGTTTCATTCTTGGCAACATCGAGTTTGTAAATACGCTTTCTCAACTATTCGCTTCAGATTTATATCAATATACATCAAATCTCAGAAGGAATAAGGTAATTCTTTGAAAACCATACCATAATTACATCGACTATATCCGAATCGTTTTCAACTTCATGAGTTTGTTGAACTTGGTGTTGCAAATCCAAAAATAACTTTAATAAAGTTTTCAAATATCGGTATAATGGCTTCCGGTCAGCGGCTCCCAGGCTATTCTTAGCCCACCCACATTTTATTTGATGCGCTGCTCTATATTGTCCTCAAGATAAAAAAAAAAACTGAAAAAAGTGTTATCTCTTTGTAAAATTTGTTGCTTTAAGACTCTACATTTTGCTTCATCTAATTCGATTGCGGGTCGTCATAAAACATATGAGTTGTTCCATATTTCTCTCTATTTTTATGTAGACGCAGTTTTCGTCAACATCTATTAACTGTAAATTTTATAACTATCACTAAGAGTGTGGATGTGGGTATATGGGTATAAGTTTAGTATATAATCACGTCATCGTCTAGCAAAATACATCAGCTTGCTAGTTTAAAACAGTCTATATATACACTATACAAAGAAACGAAAAAAACATTCGATGTTTACGTCATATTGTCAATATTAAATAGTGCCAAAAAATGTAATTGCACAATGTCAGTATTATACATCATAAAGTTAATCTGTATAGAATTTATTTTTGCAGAAAAACTGCAAAAGTAATTTCTGACATTGTCTGTTACAAATTTTCGTTGGTGTTAAATTTCATATATGCCATTCTAAAGAAGTCATTCATACGCTTATGTTATTCGCTAAAAGATCAGCTTTTAATGTGCCATGCGTGTAGGAAAGTGTATTTACTTTTTTATGATCAAATATGACTCACGTTAGTATCATCTGTATGATTGTTTTCTAAGATAGAGGATATGTAGAACAAGTACCTAAAAAATAGGACACTTT
This sequence comes from Rotaria sordida, assembly GCA_905250125.1. Lineage (NCBI taxonomy): Eukaryota > Metazoa > Rotifera > Eurotatoria > Philodinida > Philodinidae > Rotaria > Rotaria sordida. The sequence continues at coordinate 6,595 of CAJNOL010005171.1, forward strand.
CGAACTGAAGTCGTACAGAAATTCATTTTGATTGTTAAACAAAAACATGACGATTGATCTTGGGAACAATGGATCATTTTTTTTCCAGATGTATCGTAATATTCTTTACAGGAACGTGTAATGTCAAATGTCAGCATGGAAAATTTATCGAAAAAACAAAATTGAAGCTTCTACATGTCTAATATCAGAGACAGTATCTTTGTTTTATGATGTGCGACATTCAAAATTCAAACTGAAATTAGCAACATAAGTTGAATTTTGGCTATTTTCGATCAGTTATCAAGGAATTTTCTACGATATGTAACGTGCATGATTTGAAGGAAAGTTTTTATAAAGTCGATGTCTGACGATATTAAATGTTCGGTTTTTCATACTGACATCTGGAATAAAATATTGTAGAGATTTTTACGGCAAATAATTAAGAAAAAAAAATCGAAATTGTATCAAGAACAATTGGAAATGAAAAGCTACATAGTTTTTACTACATCACCCCATTAATTCATTTTGCATATAGGCGTCGTTGAATCGTAGAAGTGAAGCTGTCCTCTTTTTATGATGGCGCGGAAAAGAAGAAAAATACTGAATATAAAAACACTTCATCCTTCTCGACTCGTATAAATATTGTGTGTCGCATGTCTAGAACAGTAATTGCGATCAAAACGGTAGTAGTGCTTTTTTTCTTGAGTTCTGTTGGATTTTACCTAAACGCTTGTTTTTGTGTCACAATTCGAGGTAAAGCAGAAAATAGCGCAATCGATTAAGCTTTTACCCTCGAACAAATCATTTTTTCATTCCTTCCTAGGAACTATATCATGAAGTTAAAAATCATTAAATCAAGAAAACTTTAAAAAGCTTATCGAACATTATATAGAGAATACAGCAAGTTATAATTTCGTAAAAAAAATAATTCTTTATTTCCACTCTTCGACTAAGATATTTGAGTCCAAATATAGTTTCTATACATGGGTCAAAAATAACCCAACGGATGGTAAAGGGTTAATCGTTCTATGACGCCTTATTATATGTACAAATCATCGAGCAATTTTGATGTGTCACTTCGTTAGAAGAGAGAATTTTTAATATTCATTTCATGTTGGACAGTTATATATTATTCAAAAAAACTGAAAGACAAATTATAGTGAATTAATTGAGAATATATTTCATTTTGATGTTCAATTCGGCAAATATAAAATATTTCCATGTCACAACACGTAGCGGATGTTGGGATGCTAAAGACAATGAGAGAATAACATTTGAAATTAATAAAGTCAAATATAAACTTACTCGATCGCCAGATTCTTCGATAGTTACCTCATGTTGATACTCCTCTGATGATAAATTTATTCGTCGATGATTTTCTCTCATAAAGCAAATGCGTAAAATAATAGTGAGAATCAAACTGATTGTCGTCATTACACTGCAGATCATATGACCATATCGATAAATCGGTTTATCAACTTCTCTATAGATCTACGAACAAAATTATTGTTATTAATACTATATTAAAATCAATTATCATGCAATAAATTGACTTTAGAGATTCTCCTATAACTTATCACACACAACAGTCTTACCAGGGGTGTGAAAATGCCACCAATATGACCAATGCCGACTACGAAGCTAATTGCCATTGCTCTCTTTGTATGACCACCAACGTTTTTTGTTAACCAAGAGAGTAGTAAAGGATATGCAGAAAATATACCGCAAAGAGCAACAGTAGCGCTGACATAGATTGCCACTTGACCATGATCGAACAGGGTAAGCATTAGGATAAATCCGAGTAAACCAACCGATAGACAACACACGATATGATAGCCATGTTCATTTTGACGTAACGATGAATAGCTCGACAGCAAACAGCAAATACATGCGAGAAAATAAGGTGGTGCTGTCATTAAATATGCTTCGATTTTGTAGTTAACCATACTTTGCACCAGTATCGGAAGAAATGTTGTCATATATATGATTGCGCCTAAATTGCCAACAGAAATCAGACTATATAAATAAATTCGCCCATCGACAAAAACATAACGAATTTGCGTGACACGACATTTCCGCGCGCGACATTTCCGCGCCGACACTTCCGCGCCGACATTTCCGCGCACGACACTTCCGCGCATGACACTTCCGCGCGGCGACATTTTCGCGCGCGACACTTCCGCGCTAAATGAAGTTTTTTGTTTTTCCTGCTTTAGGTTAATGCATCTTCTAAACTTCCATGAATAGATCTGTGAGTCTGAGCTCCGGCGCGAAATGTGCATCCATGCGGAGCATGCGTAGGGCAATTCAGTAAAACTTCGAAACTGATGAACAGCTTGTAAAAGTGATCTGATCTAATCTTTTTTGACTCTTCAGCTCAGATGAAATGAACTGTTCGAAGAGTTCTTCCGACCTTAGGAGAACTGCTCAAGCAGTTATGCTTAGATCGACACCTCACTGAGGAAGTTCTCTGATGGACCTCATCTGTTCTGAAAGATAGATGGTTTTTATGGAAAACTAGGATGCTGACACTGACACCTGGAAAGCTAGAGGCATCATCTGAACTGCTAGAGACATCACGTAGGTTGCTAGTGATATTATCTGAAATGCTAGAAGCGTCACTAGAATACTAGAAGCCTCACCTAGGTTACTATAGGCATAACCTCTGATACCACAGGTACCACTTGGCTCGTTCGCAGAATCGTAAGTGATGCTCCTCGCTTTTCATGTGTCGCTTCTAGCATCAAATATAATATAACCAGCATTTCGGATGATGCGCTTAGCAGCCTAGATGATGTCTCTAGCGTCCTAGTGATGCTTCTATCATCCAAGGTAATATCTCTAGGAACTCAGGCGATGCTTCTAGCATTCCACTGATGCTACTAGCATCTCATGTAATGCTACTGGCATGCTAGGTAATGTCTCTGTCATTCAAGGTATCGGTACTGCTGTGGGTATGGGTGTGGACTTGGACTGCGAAGTGCGCATGTAGATTGGTGTCGGTGTGGGCTTCTATGTGGCTCTTGGATTCGGATATGATTTCTGGTGTAGATTTGGGTGTTGGATTGTGGTTGTTGGTATTAGGGTTCCTGTTGCCGTCGTCCCATTCTCACACTCACACCGAAACTCTGCAGCCGCACCAACAGAACAGTTAATAAAATTTTAGAAGATGTATTAACTTAACACAGGAAAAACAGAAAACTTCACTTAGCGCGGAAGTGTCGCGCGCGGTGGTGTCATGCGCGGAAATGTCGTGCGCGCAACTGTCGTGCGCGGAAATGTCGGCGCGGAAGTGTCGGCGCGGAAATGTCGCGCGCGGAAACGTCGTGTAATCCGAATTTGTCGCCATGAAAGTTGGATAATTGATGTAGAAGCACAGTTGTCTACACCAGCATCCTTTAGAAGATAGTTTGTCAATAGCTGCTTCTCCATACTATTCAACCCTAAATTTTCAAAAACAATCTTGAATATATTCGATTCTCCTTTAAACTCTTACACTGGACAGCATTGGGTCCCTTGTCAAGAAAAAGATAGGTAATAATCCCGAGCGGAATGAACGGTAAGCCTTCGAGCAAAAACATCCACTGCCAATTTTTCAGATTACCAATATCTTTCATTTTTTCCATACCATAAGCCTAGATTAACGACAATAGTAGATTCTGTAACCTGAAAATAGATGATCTCTGATAACATCGGCGAGTACGTACCAGAAAAGCAGCAGGAACATAGGAAGCAATTACTGCACCATAGAGAATAGCTATTCTCATGGTTTGCTCTCTTCTACCGTACCAACGAGAGAAATAAATGATGATGATAGGGAAATAGCCCGCTTCTGCCATTCCCTTCAATGATAATTCGCAAAGATTGTATTCTTAGTAAAGACTCCCAAATTCACTTACGAGGAGAAAGCGGACAATGATTAGTTGTCGACCATTAGTGACAAAAGCCATACCTATCATGATGCAGCCCCATGCAATCATACTCAATGCCAGATAAAAAGTCGGACCGCAAAAACGAAGAAGAAGATTACTTGGAGTATCGAAGAGAAACTAGAACAAAAAGTCACATCGGAACATATTGAAATCCATAACGTCATTTTCTTACATGGGCAACATAAAACAGTGAAACTGTCAAACTACTTTCTATGTCTGACATATTTAGATCAGCTTGAATACCCATCGGTTTAGCATGACCTAGAAGAATATCATTAATGACGAAAGATTCAAGTCAACAACACATACCAAGGCTCACTCGATTGATGAATGAACTAATTTCCAGAAGGATAATATAAGGAAGCAATCTTCGATCGAGCTTTCGAACCAGTCGACAAATAGCACTCTCATGGGATCGTTCCTCATCATTCTGATTGATGACAGGAGTATTATTGATCGCTGTCAGATCTGTCATCAACGGTTGTATTCGTATCAACTCTATAGATGTACTCATAGTCAGTGAGGTAGATTTTCTTTGAATCAAGTGCTACCATTCACTTGTTCAAGGTCAATATTTTTTTTTCTTTTTCTCTGAATGAAATGGTTTTTTTTCTGTTCTACAGGATAGGATCAATTAATATTTGCAAAAAAGCGAAAAAGAGCAATGCAATATTCACTTCTACTATGAGTCAATTATTTGTATAAATTAATTACGTTCATTTCGTACTGTATAATATCAAAGATTTAGAATGCAAATGCAAAAAAATTAATTCAGTGTTAAGATACACTGGTTTCTGATTTTTATCAAACAATAAATAGACTCGATTTTATGAAATACGATCTAAAGGTAGTGTTGACGTAGAGAAAAGAGAAATTAGGACTTTCATCCTTATAGACATAGCAAAGGCATCATCACAGTAGTGGCATAACCAAGTACAAACTAGAGGCAATTCAATCACTATCCTCTAGAAAGTTTTGAGCCTCCTATAGACACATTATCAGAGGATCATTGCCTCCTCTGCATACATAGTCAAGTGGGAAGGGACTGAGTTCCTCAGCAATATTTTATGAGTATACTATTACATCAAAGACGCCTTCGCAACAGCGGTTTTCTTCTGTTTCATAGACCGTTGTAGACATAAACATGAAACCGAACTCTACTATCGGATAATTATGAGAAAAGATTGAATTTAATATACGTGTCGTGTAAGCTTCATTTCACACTTCTTGTAATATATTGCAATTACCATCATTCATCATGGATATACCTTAATAGTACGCTCAAATTGAAAAACTGAATTCTATGTTGCTTTATTATTATAAAATAGAACTTAATCTTTTCAATATAATATTGATTTTTTTGTTTCAATTTGCAGTTGATTTCCATTTCTGATCATCATATCCAAGCAGACTTTAAAAAGTACACGACGGGTGCAACGAGCGCTCGAAAATTTGACATATATATTTTTTGTTCGTTCTGTTCCTATTTCAAGCCCCTTGGCAGCTGTCGGATTCCGAGTACTCGAAAATTATATTGTATCAGACATTTATTTTCGGCTTCTCAAACACTTTCAGATTCCTCGATATTCATCGAAGTTTCGAACACTTGAAAAAAGAAACATATCGAAAGCATAATATTAAGTGCCTTAATAGAAACAAGTCTAGCAGAATAATAACACCTTCAAGTGGTGAGGTTAATTTTGGCTTCATGTAGTGATTTATATTTGACATATATTTTTTTTAATTCCATAATTTTCTAAAAGCATATTTAATATTAACTGATGACAAACAATAAGACCTGAATTCGTAAGTGTTTTTGACGCAAAATACATCCATAAGGAATTTTGCGTTTTGAATGTTTGAAAATTATGTCATCTGAGACTCAAAAACAAAACCTTGCCTGTCGTTAGAGATACATAAAAGGTGTTTTTATTCGATTAAAAATTT
>CAJNOL010005172.1:1451-12452 GCA_905250125.1 Rotaria sordida
GGTTCTCTGTCACGGTCTGTGATGGATACCCGGATTCTCTGTCACGGCCTGTGATGGGTACCCAGGGTTCTCTGTCACGGTCTGTGATGGGTATCCGGGTTCTCTGTCACGGTCTTTGATGGGTATGGATTTTCTCTGTCACGGTCTGTGGGGGGGAGGGGGGGGGTCCAAAATTTCTATCCTATACACTTCAACACTCCTTTCAGATCGTGTTTCACAAAAAGAGTAATTGTGAAAATCGAGAAAAGTTAATTTATGAGATTTTTTTCAAGATGCCACACTTTATGCAATCTTTGTCACTTGCACTCCGTGACATGATCGGTATCCTATAGATGTTACTCGTTGTATCGATTACAGTTCTCTGAGTCATTGTGTATTGGTATTTCAAAAACTAACTGAGTAATAATTTCTATGGACACAACAGTTCAAAATAAGCCGTCTTCGATGATCTCGCACACTTTTTGCACGTCCAAATCATATTGTACGTGGCTACTAATGAATTAATATCTGAGAGCAGATGCTCCCAACATCAATACTTGATGAAGACGAGAAGTGATAATGAATCGAGCTGCTTCTTCATGACACTTGATAAATTTTTTGGATATCAGTTGAAAAATGACGACTACATAGAAAATTTTTTTCTACTTTTGAAGATGATCGTTTCCGATCTCTCGATATACTAATTGATATGACCTACACTTTTCTAAATAACTGTTGTCATTGAACAGAGTATCCAAAATAATCATAACTCAAGAAGAGAGGTGGAGAAACACAAATTGTCTTACGAGGGAACGTTCCCAATTATTAAGCGCCGTTTCGAATCTGGTATTTGCCATTTTGTAGATCTCAGTGAGTACAATATGTGATATAAAGGGTTCATCCCCATACTGGACTTTTAAAGAGAGTACGACGCAGCATAAAGGGGGATAAGTTGTTAATAGTATTTTTCATATTTTATCTTTAGGTAGAAGGCTGAGATTTTTATCACATATATATCTAATCAAGATCTTTTATTTCTGAAGGTTTCAGCTCTCTAGCTATAACTAGTGGTGAAATATATCGACGAGATTGAAATACATCAATTTTCGTACTCGCTATTTTCAGTATATAATGCAAAAATCGAGTACGAAAATGTATGTATGTCAATCTCGTCGATATATTTCACCACTAGTTATAGCTAGAGAGCTAAAATTTCAGGAATAAAAGATCTTGATCAGATATATATGTGATAAAAATCTCAGCCTTCTACCTAAAGATAAAGTATAAAAAATACTATTAACAACTTATCCCCCTTTATGCTACGTCGTACTCTCTTAAAAGTCCAGTATGGGGATGAACCCTTTATATCACATATTGTACTCACTGAGATCTACAAAATGGCAAATACCAGATTCGAAACGGTGCTTAATAATTGGGAACGTTCCCTCGTAAGACAATTTGTGTTTCTCCACCTCTCTTCTTGAGTTATGATTATTTTGGATACTCTGTTCAATGACAACAGTTAGTTAGAAAAGTGTAGGTCATATCAATTAGCATATCGAGAGATCGAAAACGATCATCTTCAAAAGTAGAAAAATTTTTTCTGTGTAGTCGTCATTTTTCAACTGATATCCAAAAAATTTATCAAGTGTCATGAAGAAGCAGCTCGATTCATTATCACTTCTCGTCTTCATTGAGTATTGCTGTTGGGAACATCTGCTCTCAGATATTAATTCATTAGTAGCCACGTACAATATGATTTGAACATGCAAAAAGTGTGCGAGATCATCGAAGACGGCTTATTTTGAACTATTGTGTCCATAGAAATTATTACTCAGTTAGTTTTTGAAATGCCAATACACAATGACTCAGAGAACTGTAATCGATGCTACAAGTAACATCTATAGTATACCGATCATGTCACGGAGCGCAAGTGACAAAGATTGCATAAAGTGTGGCATCTTGAAAAAAATCTCATCAATTAACTTTTCTGGATTTGCACAATTACTCTTCTCTTTTCTATATATATATGCTTTTGAATAGTGTCAAAATCAGGCGGGAAACAACTGATTCTGTGTCATTGGAATCAATGGAATCCCTTGGAATCAACGGAATCTTTTGGAATCAGTCAATGGGATCAGTGGAAATCAGATGTACAAACAGGAAATAACCTATATAATTACACAAATAAAATCGATTATTATTAGATGCTCGGAGAAGTAGCTGATTCCAGCCGACAGAATCACATGAAATCGCCTGGGATCACTTGGAATCATTGTAGAATCACTCGGATTAGAAATGCACCAGAGTTGCGAACAGGCCACCTTTTTTAGTCTGACCTGGCTAGTATGATCTATGTGACAGGCCAGGCCAAATTTCGAAAGTCAGCCTGTAGCTCAGCCTGACTTTCAGGTCAAGCCAGGTGAACTGATGCTTCAGACTTTTAATTATTACAAAATTTACAAATTAGGATTAATTCATTGAATACGTTGCAGTTTGTGATCCAACTTGTTTTCATGGGAGCAATAGATTACACTATGTCAATTCTCAACTAAGAGCACTCATGAATCAATTTTAAGATCGTTTCTATGAATATCTTTGACACCTGAATGTGGGTCTGAGTTCTGAAATCAAATACTTTCACACATGTAATCAATCAAGTAGATGTTGAAATATAGAAATTTATGTAGACATATTAGAATGTTTTTGGAATAAAGTTATAACTACGTATATATGAAAAGTATCGATTAGTTTGAACACTTACTGATATGTAAGGTCTCTTCAATTTTAAATACGTATGAATGAGAACTTCTCACAATTAGCTTAAAATCTTCTACTAATCTTACGGTTTGATGACTTTTATTCATATGCTACTTTTACGAGTGGACAGAACTTAATTCTTCATCATTTTCGTTAAATGAAACTCTTAATTCGATTCTAGTTTAGACCAGCTCTTGAAACTATGAAGTTCTTTAACTGGATAACGCAATTTTCCTTGGTATAAGATAAAATAAGTAAGAAGAATTTTAAATAGTTTTGGCACAAAAAGTGCTAGAAATAATTGTAGCTGCGTATCATGAAAGGAGAAGATTCAAAAAGCGGTTGAAAAATTCTAAACATCGACTCACGTAGTCATCTTATTCTTAGAAGTGAATACTGTAAATGCTAGTATTAAACCATATCCAGGTTAAGAAATTTAGTTTGCAGACCAGGTCAAGAATTATCTAGCCCGGTCAGGCCAGGCAAAAGTTTAGAAATCCAGCTTCATCTGCTGTCTGCCTGGCGCTTAGCAAACAGCAGGCCAGGTCAGTAGCTCTGGTATACACCAGTGCCAATTTAGAACTGGAGATCTGGTACTAGTTTGACTGTGTACGTAAATAGCTGATCGATGATTTATTCAATCATTGGGTAGCTTGATGTCTGTTAATACATTACTATTATCTTATCCTGGAACCCTTAGGATAGCGAAGAAAAAGAAAGGAGAGAGTGAGAAAGAAGAAATGAAAGAGAGTCGAAGAAATAGGTCGGTTTTTTCGGTCGTGACTTTTCCACTATTTTAAGGGTAACATATAGTTTTATCCGTGTCGATTAGAGATTTTCAAGGGACCTCTATAGATCGATCTGAAAAACACAATGTTGTTTCCTAGCAATAGCGGAGAATAATATAGAGGGATGGTGAAAGGACGAGTTTTTTGGGTGATCTTTTTCCCCACTATTGTAAGGATAAAACATAATGTTGTTTGCGTCAACTATAGGTTTGAAGAGCCTCCTTTAATTCGCCGCGAACACCTTTATCTAGTGTCATTTCTATACTGAAGAAGATCATGCCCAGCAAACCCATCTTTCCCCTTCTTCCTCTTCCTCTTCCTCTCCCGCTCTATATCCAATTCTTTCCTATTGTTAGAAAACCACATTGGATTGTTCGGAACAATTTGAAGAGGACCTTTAAAATCTGTATTCAACGTAGACAACATTATGTGTCACCCTTAAAACAGTGGGGAAAAAGATCACCCAAAAACCCCATCGTTCTCCTCCCCTCGCCTCCTCCTATATCTAGTTCCTTCCTATTGTTAGAAGACAATATTAGATTGTTCGAGGCGACTTATAGAGGGCCATTGGAAACCTATAAACGACACGAACAATATCATCTATCGTCCTTACAATAATGAAGAAAACCCAAGAAGAAAATAGTTGATTCCGAGCAGCAGAATCAGTTGGAATCCTTGGAATCTCGCAGAATCTTTTGGAATCAATGGAATCCCGGGATCTTGGAATCAGCTGTTTCCCCCTTGGTCAAAATATTACTTTCGCTATATTTCTAGAAAGCCTCGATTGACAGTATATCAGTTAGTTTCCTCCTATTTCGTCACTTCATCAGAAAATCCTATGCTTTTATCAAATCGACGACTTCGCTGTCTTGTTTTGCTATCATCCTTCTATCATCTAACGCTACCAATCATAGCATGTTTTGATGATCCTTTCAAATAGTTCATTCTCACTAATGAAAACGCAGTTATTTTGCTGTTTAAGAACTCTGCGTTTATGTATGTACGGTATGTATTCTATGACGTGCTATAGTATTTCGAGATAGTTTGCATATCATTCAGTCATTTAAATCTACTTTCATGTAACGCTCGTAAATGTTACTGATTCAAATATTTTCCTGTCATGCTTTATGATAATAAGAATTAGGCGTTACCTAATTGTTGGACCAATATTTTCCCAGTTTTTTTCTTTCATTTTTGTGAAATAGCAGCATGCAAGTTTCTTCCTTTTGGCTTCAAAATTTGTTTATATTTACGGTGAATACTAGACTTATGGCTTCAGATAAATTTTGTTCGGCTTTTTTTTATTGTCATAAATAAAAAACTGCATATTTGACTGCATGCTATATCAGAATTATATCTGCTGAGAAACTCAGTTTGCGCATCAACAGTAGATCTCAAGTTAGAATCATAGAAAAATATTGTGAAGTGCTCTATAGATCATCTTATTGTAGGAGACAAGATACTTGGCTTTCCTCATTTATTTGAAAAAACGGCGTATATTGTTGACATTCTATGTCGACATAGGTGCATAAGGATTTCAAATAAAAGCACCGACCAGAGTCCTCTCTTATGATCTGTGTCGAATCTACAAAGTGTCCCAAAAGTTCAATTGAAAAAGAAACTTGGATATTTCTTTAACACTTTAAGCGATTTCCGTGGACTTTGTATAGTTTCATTCTATATTCAATAAAGTATGATTTCATATCATATTTGTTTTTAATAGGTGTACAAAATAACTATTGACAAATGTAATGTACACAGCTGTCGTTTTAGAAAAAGTATATAAAAACACCATATAAAATTTAATTCGATTTTATTATTCCCATATCGTCGAGTTTTCATCAAAACTGACAGTTGACTGCAGTTCTTTAAAAACACTGATGATTCGAACGGTTTTCTCATTTTTTTATCAATTATTTTTAAGATCTTACTATCCAATTATCATTTCCAATCTAAAAAACTCGATTGCAAATCAAAAAGGTTTATATTAATGCGCCACTTTTTTCTATTGATTACATCATCTAACAGATAGCTATTTTTTGGAAGCCTAAGCGAATTCAGCTAGTGTGGATGGCATCGATGGTTTCAACGCGTTTACATTACGAAGAAAATGCGATTTCCACGTAAATCTAACAATTTTGTAAGAGTTTAAAAAATCGTGCACGAGATCCGTGGTTAGCCGCCGATTTTCGAACGTGAACGACATGTGTAATTTCATTCTTCAGCTCAGCGAAATATTTATCAGACATCATAAATCGATGAAATAATTGAAATTATTATGGAATCTTTAAAAAAGCAATGTTTCTAGTGAGATACTAGAGAATCGAGTGTTCGTACGATTTTTTACGAAAAACCTTATTAATCGAGAAGAATATTTTACTATGTTTTAGGTCTATTTTTAGTCTAGAAAAGAGAAATCTAAGCTAAAAAGGGTCTATTTTATTTGACAGAGATGGAGTTTCTCCGCCTTGTAGACTCAAAGTCAGTCAGTTTCTCCAATCAAGCTCCATAGAAGAGACAATCAATATCAACAAGCATCATGATAAGCTGAAGTAACATGAGCCCATGTTTTCTATATAAATATGTAGACAACAATTGTTACAAGCCATCAGCCAAAGATCTAGTTCAGATGAAAAATAAAATCAATAATAACATCGAAATAAATTTTATATAATGTTTTTATATACTTTTTCTACAACGATAGCTGTGTGCATTACATTTGTAAATAGTTATTTTGCATACCTATTACAGATAAATTTTCCATGAAATCAAACTTTAGTAAATATAGAATGAAACTTTACAAAGCTCACGAAAATCGTTTAAGCTGTTAAAGAAATATTCAAGTTTCTTTTTCAATTGGATTTTTGGGATATCTTGTGAATTAACAGTGAATATCGGTTAGAAAAAATTAATTGTCTTTTTTTATTTAGGTGAATCTCGAAAAGCAATCATGACGCTATCTTTTATTTGAAATATGAGTATTACCATTTTTTATTTAGATTGAAAGCAAAAACAACTGGAACAGTGAGTTCTATTTAAAAAATCAAATTTTCGTTTTTTTTTATTATTTAGATGGATAGTAACAAAAATCGGAATGGTAGCTACTTTAAAAACTTAATTATGTATTTTATATCTAGGCCAATCACAAGGACAATTGCAAAAGTAAGTATTATTTTTAAAAAAAGTTAAGTCGACTTCGGTATTCATCACAGAGAAGGTTGCTGTTTCCTGAATAATTTCTGGAAATGTTTTGGGAACTTCCCTGCGGATGTTATATCCCTTACTAGAAGATCTCGGATCTTCTAATGCGTCCCAGTGTGTAAAGTTTCCAATAGCTCTTCTAATTCGACTTTTTGGTAAAGTTTTCAAATAGATCCTGAAAAAATTAGCTTTTATATTTTCAATCACTACAGGATGTTCTGAAAGTTATATTACACTCGAAAAACCGTGGATTTCTCCGCCATCTTTTGACCAGATGGACTGATTTTTCACCACTGATAAAGGAATATTCATAGGCCATATTCATAAGAGAAATATTGTCAAAAGTTGTTTTGAAATATGTATAACCGACTTTAAAAAAAAGTGGTAACCTTTCATGAGTTATAAACGATCAATAATGCAGCTGTATCAATAAATTCTTGCTGTGTAAGACTGAAACTTTCAGGATACACTGAGTAAAAAGACATGTATCTGTAGGATAAGTATGAGATCAAACGACACTGATGTAAGAAATTGATTGAAAATAATTATATGCTATGTATTTTTAATTAAGGAAACAAATCTGTTGTTTTTTTTATAGCTAGTAAAAGGTTAAATTCTTTGTTAAAGCCAGTTATAAATATTTCAAAACAACTTTTAATGATGTTTCTCTTATGAATATGAACTGTGAATACTCCTTTATCAGTGGTAAAAAAATCAGCCCATTTGGTCTAAAGATGGTGGAGATATTCAACCTTTTTGGAGTGTACTGTGACTTTTTGAACATTCCGTATTTTCTCGAAAAAATCTTTATGGTAAGCATATAATGATGAGACATCTACTTCTCTACTCAGAGTGCTTTAAGCGTCTGAAATTTTGCCCTACTAATGCGTGAGTTACCATTGAGAGACTTCGCACAGCTATTAAATTTACTGAAATACACAGTTCTATATTTTCTAACTCGAAACATTTGAAAAATGCTGTCAGTGTGTGAAAAGATCGTTAGCAATCGATGTGAAAATAGTTGTGATCCATCAACATATGAGTTTCTTTTGACAAATAGAGATGTTATTGGTAAACAACAGAGTCATTTATAAGAAAGTTTCACATAAAATCAAACTAGATACTTGTCACTTGGTGACATTTCCTGATTTTCGTATAATAAATATTGAATTGGATCAAAATTTTAAGCTATTTGTATGAGACCGAAACTTTCAGGTTGTTGCTAACAAGGACTTGAAAGAATGTTGACAAATAAAAAGCTGCGATGAATCCTGCTGGACTATGTGCGACAGGTGTTTAATCTGAAAGCTATTTAGTATCTTAGGTATTCATGGTATAATGAAATGCGCGTGTGAAGCTATATTCGCTTCCTGAAAAATCAATGAAAGATTTGAGATGGGCAGATTTATGTACTCTATATTATGATGATATCAGTTTTCAACTAAGTTTTGAGGGAATATTTAGAATCATAATTATATTTTTAGTGAGAAGCTCATTTGTAAATCTTAATACATAGCACTAATTGTTTTGATATCTTCGAATGAAAGATAGCTTGAGTAAAAATCGGATGCAGGATTCCAATAGTTCGAATGGAACAAAACTTTGTCGCAAGGTGGAAAAAGCTGACTCCAATTGACTCCGTTGACTGAGAGTTATTCAAATCCTCCAGAATTAGCTGTTTTTTCGTTGAGTTGGAGTCAATGAAGTCAGTTAGAGTCACTGGAGTTAGTCGGAGTCAGTGAAGTCGTAGAGTCAGCCTTTTCCCCCTTGGAAGTCGTAACAGGTAACATGTTCGAGTTATGCTACACAAATAGACGATAATGCCGCAAAGAAGAATAGTTGCTAACAGAAAATTTACGTTGACTACAGCTCAATACAAAGTTTGCTCCTTATATGTTGTTTTGAACGTTTTTTCTTACAGCTTACTGACTACTCTTAAAAAACGAAGCCAAGAGTCATCTCAAAGCACTAATTATATAAATTTCATGATGAAAATATCTAATTTTTTCTTCTGAAGATGTTTTCCAATATTTTGAATTAAGAATCATCCCAATTATGTAATACAAAGCATATTTCATGGTTTAGAATCATTCAATTTTCACGAGCAATCTTGTTTATAAATATATATGGTCGAAACACTTTTCAATTTTTATGTTGAGTTCCGCAGCCAAGATTATGAATTTCTTGAAAAGATTATTCGAAGAAAAATTATATCCACGAATGTTTGGAAAGGAACTAAAAGGGTATGAACGATTAATGCATAAGGCTACTCGTCGAAAGAAAAACTTGATAATCTATGTTCTATAGAGTATTTTCAGTAACTACCAGAGCTGTTTGTGTATACTAAGCACAATATTCACGCCTGAGCAGTTCAAACAGCAGCAATCAATCTTGGCACTCTTACACACTAGACCTCAATTTCTCTATAAAGTACAGCTGTTCTTGTTCAAAAAACACTAGTTGATCATTACTAACTAACTGCTTTTAAAAAAATTCTTCCCTATCGTCTTTATTTTTCATTTTTCTATGCAAAAGTTGATTTTTCATGTAGTACTAAGCGTTACATACCTCATCCACATGGGACTGCATCGTTCACCTTTGTATTTGTACGCACTTTTGACCAGTTAAGTGATTTGCGTCGTTAATGTCTGGTTGTCGCGTATTAAGTGCTATTGCAAGATATACAAATAATCTCTAAATAAAACAAATTTCATAAACATTTATTTTCAATGATGAATTATCATTACAGTGTCTAGATATAAAAGACTTTTTCTTCCTTTCCTTTTAGTAGGCAATACGAAGCAACTTTCGAATTCTCTTTCCTTATAATATGTAGCATAAAATCGTCTAAAAATGCTATGAAAGGTTTTACCCATATACTATTCTTCATTGGGTAACAGCCAATGGAATCATAGCGTCAAATATATAGAGTTTTCTAGACAATCTTGAATAGTGTTTTTATAGCTATTTTTTATTCTTCTATGAGCTTTTATTTGAGTGAAAACCAACTTCAACCTTTTGGTAAATCAGTGAACATCACGTAGTATAATTCATTGTTTAATAAAGAAGACATTCGCCAGCAATCTTAAATAAAAGAATGGCTCCAAAAATGATGGATGCATATAAAATTAAAAGAAAATCATTTGAAAGGATCTTGTCAGATTTAGTGATCCATCTGGAATCAGGATATCATATGTGGTTTTGTACAGCGATTTGCGTCGCATCGAATAGTATACAAGACGTCAAGTTTTCCTCAAATTTTTCTGTTAAACTCAATTCAATACAGTTATAGATGCTCTTTAATTCTCTATAGTCAATAGTTTTCTTCATTGCTTTCTTCATACTTAAAAATTGTATCTTTTTTAGGATTAGGTTTTTCTTGACTACGTAATATTCCAGTGGTTTCAACTCTATGCTACAAAAAAAAAGAGTTTCGAAGTAAAACATTCACAAAAATTGTACATTATAGAGCTCTATATGTTGCACAAATAATATCATTTGAAACAGCAGGAGCTGATTGCCAACCTTCAAGATTGTCCCATGAAATTGTCTATTTTTCTATATAAAGGGGCTATATGAAATCTAGAAATAAATTTAAACTTATTTTACATGGAAGTTTAAATTAACTTCAATTATATTTAAATTAATTTAAGTTGAATTTAAATTTGTTTGGTTGTCTCTAGGGAAAAGAGCAACCTTGTATCTGGAAATCGTGCTATCAAATGTATCTTTATCAGTATTTTAGTATCATTAGAAAACAACATGAAAGAAGCACGGCTCTTTTATACAGAAATTTTTATTGTAATGATCGCATTTTAACATATCATAACAGCTTCTTTTCTTATTTCTTATTATTTGAAGTCATGAATTGTAACAGTAGGAGCGATCAATTTACATTTAAAAAAATTTATTAGCTCTAACAATATATTATAAAAAACTTAAATTTGTTTTGTATGAAAATTTGAATTTAAAATAAATGAACATGAAAATGTATCTCCTGTTACATATGTCTGTCACTTTTTATTGTTTTGGAGCGAATCTTTTCCAAAAACTTTGAGTATTCAATTCTCTACAAAGTCCTACACAAATAGTCAATGCAGATATAAAAGGAAAAACTTACCATAGTAACACTACAATAGTCTATCGGTAATAACTTTCGAGGTGTTTATATTAATACTGGCTCACGGTTTTTGCTGGTACTCGAGCAGTATGTAAAAGATTCTACATAGAACATTTATTTTTCAAAAAACTAGTCCTTATCTTGCATGTTTTA
>CAJNOL010005173.1:0-12449 GCA_905250125.1 Rotaria sordida
CACACCCACACCCACACCCACACCCACACCCACCCTGTTCAGAATAATCATGGTGACTATTCACAAACAATTGGATTCGTTGGATCCATTTATCGAATCATTTGTTTGTGAGCAGTATAAAAGCGTGACTTACCTTTTTGCTTTTTATCTATTTTGAAAATAAACAAGAAAAAAAATGCACAGAAAACGAACAAGCCAAGTGCCTTAATATGCATGTCTATGTATGCATGGCTAAGCATTATAAAACACGAGAACAAGGTGAATGAAAAGAGAGGAGAAAAAATAAAAACAAAATAATGAATACACATGGATGATATTGTGATCTAATGTTGTCGCTTAATCATATACAAAAATACTTGTTATCGAAACTTTATTATTATGATATTGGTTGAAGAGTAATCGGAATACAACACAACAATGGGCGGCATTGCTGCTATCACTACATGAAATCAAGACAATGTCTTCGAGCTTTATTTGCCGAAACACAACACCTCTATCATTCTTCTCCGATCGATCTAACTACCATATGATACTACAACTGGAGCACGCATATAATGGAGACAAAATCAAACTAGATACCTTAGTTTTTTTTCTATCAGTGAGAATTCTACAGCAGCCACGATAAGAATAATATTTTATTATCAAGCTATTGTTGAAATGTGAAATACTAAAGCAGTAGCATGCTTTTATATACGTCCAAAAAACTTATTGAACGCTGTGCACTGAACCGTATACATGACGGATCAACAGATAAAGTTGAAAAAAAAGTACGTTGACTTTTTCTCACCAATATTTTTCCACCGATCACGCTTTTTTTCTACCGATATCTACTACCGTTTTGCTTATGCTCTACCTCGCTGTTCGAGCAGCTTAATCGATGCACATATACAGAAAAAAATCGTCTACACAATTTATCATTTCTTCACACAACCATAAGTAAAACATAATCATCATAATAATACATCTCTTATTCCAGATTTCACGACCCGAAGCGAACTAAAAAGCAATCATCGTACTAGTGGAAAACTCTTCGGAACTTCATGATACAAAACGAATTAAATTCTAACACTCTTAGTTGAGGAACATTGATTGAAATATAATCACCAACATCGAATGAAAAATTATAAACATAATTGAGAAGTAGTATTTGGAACTGTATGATTTGATGTCGAACTAGATACTATCATCGTGCTTCCGAGGCCTCATTTGCAGTTTTATCAACAAAAGTCTTTTCAACATTGCCACCATATTATAGAGGCTATTTTTGAAGATATATCAACAGACGTTCATTAACAACCTACCCCCATGCTTCAAAAGTGTACTTTTGAAGTTCATTCCACAATGTAGATTAAAAAACAATCATCGTCTTCACAAAACGATCATTTCGAATTCCATGACCAAAAGTGGACCATAAAGCATTTATCGCTGTTATCGAAATATTACTTTCACTTTCATTATTCATAGTCAAATAAAAAAGAATTCTCGCACTCATGAAATTGATCTTTGAAATATTGTGCCCTAAGATGCATCGAAAATCAACCACCAAAAGCCTTAAACGATGATTCCAAACTTTTCAGCCAACTAGATTAAAAAAGAAGTCATCGAACTATTAGATTATTATTTCAAATCTATAACCCGAAGTAGAATAAAAAAATCGTACGAAATCATCCCTTATTGCGAATATTATGATTCAAGGTGGATTGAAAATGAATCAGCGTCTTTGGTTTAGTTTTATTCACAGCTTCTTCACCTAATTCACTTTAAAAAATTCTTCTGCTACTTGATGTGTTTTAGAATTTTACCACCAAAAATCGATCAAAAACACAGCATCGTACTCAATACAACATTATTTGGAATATTATTAACCGGGATGCATTGAAAATCAATGATAAAAAGCCTTAAACTATTATTCGGAATCTTTTTACCAAACTTGATGAAAAGGCAGTTACCCTAACAATTGAAATATTAATTCAAGTTTCCAGCCCAAAGATACAATTAAAGCATCATCGTACTCAGTCAAACATTATTTAGAATATGCTGAACTAATATGCATTGAAAATCAGTCATCAAAAGCCTTTCAAATCATATTTGGAGCCTTTTCGCTCAACTGGATTAGAAAGGATTCATTCTAACAATTAAAATATTGTTTCAAATTTATACCTCAATATAGAATATTAACAAAATCGTACGCAATCACGTATTATTAAGTATTTTTAGACCTATGGTCGATCGAAAATGGGCCATCTTCTTTGGTAAATTTTTCTTAACAATTTCTTCACCTGAATCAATTTAAAAACAATTCCTCTACTATTTTAGGTATTTTTTAGAATTTTACGACCTGAAACGAATCAAAAATATGGCATCCAACTCAAAAAAAAACATTCTTTGGAATATTATAGACTGATATGCATCGAAAACTAACGATGAAAAGCGTTAAATTATTACTCCGAATGTTATCACCGAGCTGGATGGCAAAGCATTCATTTTAACGATTAGAATATTATTCTAAATTTCCAGCATAAAATTCAATCAAAACATTATCGTACTCAATCAAACATTATATCGAATACAATGAATTGGTATGCATTAAAAATCAATCATGAAAAGACTTAAACTGTTATTCCGAATTTTTTCAATCAAGTGAAACAAAAACAATTTATTTTAATGATCAAATATCATTTCAACTTTATAACCGAAAATAGAAAAGAAACTGTAGCAATCCTGTATTAGTGAGTATATTATGACTCAAAGTAGATTGAAAATGAATCATCGTTCTTGATAACGTTTTATTCGCAACTTCTTCACCTAAGTCAATTCAGAGAACAAATCTTCTATTACTCAAGGTCTTTTTTAGAATTTTACCAGCTGAAGTAGATTAAAAAACAGCATCATTATCAATACCAAATCATTTACAACGTTATGAACTCTGATACATTGAAAATGAATCATCAAAGACCATAAATTATTATTCGGAATTTTTTCACCCAACTGGACTATAACGAATTTATTCTAACGAGTGAAATATTATTTGCAGTTTCCAGCTCAAAAGTGCAGTCAAAACGTCATCGTACTCGATAAAAAAATTATTAAGAGCAAAGTGAAGTGAAATGAGTGGAAAATCAATCATGAAAAGGCTTAACCTATTATTGGGAATTTTTTCCGGAAACTAGAGTACAAAGAATTTAATCTAACGATTAAAATTCTATTTCAAATTTATAACCCAAAATAGAATAAAAAGAATCGTACGGAATCATGTATTATTGAGTAAATTATGTACCAAGTTGGATGGACAATGAATCATTGTACTGGATAATGTTTTATTCCCGATTTCTTCATGTACGTCGTTAAAAAAAAGAATTGTTCCACTAACTCATATATTCATTAGAATTTTAGCACCTTAAGCGGATTAAAAAAAGGCAGCATCGTGCTGAAAAAATATTACTTCGAATTTTATCATCTAGGCTGCATTGAAAATTAATCATCAAAAATTTTTAACTATTATTCGGAATTTTTCTATCCGACTGGATTAAAAAGCAATTATTCTACATATTAAACTATTATTTCAAATTTTCTGGCAAAATGCAAAACAACATCATCGTATTGCATAAAACATTATTTCGCATATTGAGAAGTTGGATGCATAAAAAATGACTTATGGAACTCCTTTAAGTCTTATCCGCATTCTTTCACCTACGTGGATTGAGCGGGGTGTGGTGAGTGTGGGTATTAGAAGATCGACACCCACACCCACACCCACACCCACACCACACACATCCACACCTCGCACCCAGACCTAGACCCACACCCAACACCCAAAACTTCATCCTCTAAATGTGCGAAACGTCTTTTTTAATAACCAACTTCTATCTATATATTTCAATTATAAGAAAATACTTACAAAACAAGGCACAAAAAGTTCAAGACTAGGCCTTTTTGAATGAGTGATATTTTGATCTTTTTATTACGTTGATTATTTTCATTTAAAATTGATAAAAAATTTTAAAAAATCAGCTGTTTTCTCCTAGGTAAAAATTTGTAAGCGTTTAGAACGAAATTTCGTTCCTAATATCACTTTTATCATATGGAAAAACTTCGAGAACTCGCTAGTTTTTACCGGTCTGGAACTATTTTTAGACCGGTTACAACTCTGTATTAAAAGACTTGTATGAAATAACATATCGTAAAAAATATTCTATTCCTTTAAAAACAGAATTCAGAATTGAAATTTTACGAATTTATCAAAGGTGAACAATCAATTTTCATGTTACAACGGCAAATACATCAAACATTATTAATTTGATTAACTATTCTTAAAAACAACACATTGTGACTAAAAGTACTCAAAACAAATATTCGAAGAAGCTTTTGTCTTACTACAAAACATTTTCTCTAGTATTGAACGAAAAAAAATATTTTTTGTTTCATTTTTTCCTTTTTCAACATTTTTATTTCTGAAATTTTGAGAACGTAATATTTTTCTATTTTAAAAAAGAATCAATTTTGTTTTTTCTTTATCAAGAAAACATTTTCATATATTTAGTCTTATGTTCACTGACATTATGACCATTGATAGAATGAACTAATCAATAATCTGAGTCATTTTTCTTCACTATCATATTCTCACTTGGACACATGATGAGAACTTATCTTTCCATTTTATGTTTTATCGAGCGATAATACAATACATTAATAAGATCAATCATTGACATCTAGTGGATGGTCTTCTAAAAAACCATCTCAAAAAGCATGTTCAAATTTTTGTCTTGCATAGAAGACTGTACGAACCACAAGTAGCAATAAGAAAATCATACCAACGAGAACATAAAGGGTGGTCCAAAAGTTTCGACCCCTCCTTAGTAAATCAAGAACCGATATGCAGTGACCAATGATATTCAATGAAATCTCTTGTACAACTCTTTTGGCTTTGTTATCGAGCACATGTAATAAAAGAAGCCAAACCTTTTTCGGTACAGTATTTTCAAACAAGAGTGATGGCAGATAACACTTAGCTTTCGCACTTTGTCCAAAAAAGAATCATGACTAATAGTTAATTATTAGAAGTAGTTTTCTTTTGAGTAACGAAAAAGATACATTAAAGATTTAAAATTTAGGTCTCTTAAATTTTGTGATATGATAATCGATTGAGAATAAAAATAAAGATAGAGAAAGAGAAAAAAAGAAGCAGAAGAAAACATTATTAAATCATGATAATAAGAGAGAATAGATAAAAAATAAATAATTTAATATAGTTTTTCGAAAGTAAACATGATTATTTCTTTCGTGTATTATTAACATGAGTTTGTACAACAAAATCGATCATAGTCGTGATAACATGTAAACATATCTATAAATAAAATAAATAAAGATACTTAATATTTCATATATAAGTAGCAACATTTTACCTGTCGGACATATTTTTTCACGGTCGCTCTTACTACCGTGTCCAAAACATTTGTTTTCTTTTGATTCTTGTTCATCACCAATTAAACCATCAGCCCAACAGTGATCTTTTACTGGAATTGATGGTGCAACAATACCAGGCAAAATAGTACAATCGTGCATGTCAGTAATTGCCATTGTCTGTTCACTTGCACCCATTCCTATGAATAATAGTCAAAAAAAAAACAATTAAATTACATTTTCAATCGACATGATCTCTGATTCTCTGTCTTACCATTTGGACAAGCTGATGAAAAATCCAATTTCCCACGACATTGTGACCAATAACAACGACTGATTTTTTCTGCACAATCATTGGCACAATATTCTTGTTTATTGAACGTATCACAAGATTTCCATTTACAAGTCTTTAA
Organism: Rotaria sordida; assembly: GCA_905250125.1. Lineage (NCBI taxonomy): Eukaryota > Metazoa > Rotifera > Eurotatoria > Philodinida > Philodinidae > Rotaria > Rotaria sordida. The sequence continues at coordinate 5,814 of CAJNOL010005173.1, forward strand.
GTCTTTTCAGAAAAAGAAAAACAAATTTTTTTTTAACGTCAACAAAAAAAAACTCAATGATCGTTATTACCTGGTGGACATATTGAACCATCGAGTATTGAATGACATTTTCCCCAATTATTTTCATGACGTGCAATATATGTACAATCATTACAACAATATTCAGTTTTGGCCAAACTCTCGCATAGTTGCCATGCACAAGTTTTTAAATCTAATTAAAAAAAATGAAACAAAATAGAGTCAACATAAGTAAACAATAGAAATAATATTCATTGATCATTGATCTATTTTTTCCTCTAAACGCATGTTTCATCTATTAATGTTACGTGTACTTCCCTGATGGACATTTCGAACCATCCAATAATGAATGACATGGTGTCCATCTACAAGCTATAGAGATAAATTGAAAAACATAAAGATATAAAAATATGTAAGATCAATTATGTTTCGTTCTATAAAGTACGAACGTGTTAGAGAATAAATTCGATATATAACAACAGCAAAATAAGAAACGAAAAGATAAATAAGAACAAAAACCGTCGCTAAACTGCTCACAAAAAATGAGATCTAGAAACGTGCCTGAAAATAAACAAGTTCAAATTATCTAAAGATTGCGCACATGCGAGAGAGACAATAAAAACAAAAAAAAACCAATTACTTTTTTCCAGTTTTGAACAATGAAATGATTTATAGATAAAAGAAATCGTAAAAAATAGACTTACTATATCTTTTTCTTTTACTATCAACAATCGAAGTACATACTAATAAAGTTCAATTTCTTTCATTATCAAATAGGTGATAGTTTATCATTTAGAAAAAAAAGAATTTTAAAATAAGTAGTTCATTATGACTTGAGGATACATATTACTATTGGATTTTTCACACATTCTAAGAGATTTTTTGAAATGAGTTCCTTAAGTGTCTATCGATAAAAAAAGCACATAATATTCTTCACGACATACAAAAAAAAATTCTTGAACATTTCTCTTGAGATGAAACTTTTCTTAAGTAGATTTTAGTATTTCAAAGATTTTTCTTCGACTATTAAAAATGAAGAACATACAGACAATATATGTTAATTTTCTCGAAATTCAAGACTGAATGATTTGAAGCTTTTATAGATCTAAAGAATAATCTCATCTCTACTTGAATTTTGCAAAATAATTTACCTTTTTTTTTTTTGTCTTACTTACTCGACTGACCACAGAAACTTGAATAAATACCAGTTTTCTGACTCATTGGTTGAGTATCAGCCGTTTTAATAAAGCATTCACGAGTTGCTGGAATATAGGTACATTTAACCGCATCAAGTGACTGTTCACATTTTGCCATACAATCAAAAATCTGTGGTACATTATAATATATTTTTGCATCACCACCCCAATAATCTTGTCCCATCATTAATGTTTTACAACGTATTCCATTCGGTACTAAAAAAAAATCAAGAGAGAAATAACATTTATTCGAATTGTAAAACTTTATTGAATATTGTATTTACTTTGAACTATAGGTGTCAACACTTGGCCAGTAATTACACCATTATCATCATTTGCAATACCATTTGTCACGCCTTTTAAATAACAATCTTTTGTATTTGGCCTATAACTATAAGCAAAACAACCTGGAGTTTTATCACATTTCGTAAAAATACAATCATATAATGTTTGTACATTAGGTATTGGATTAAATGGTGCGATATCATAGCCAACATAATCTTTACCGACGAGAGTTTCGAAAAATTTAGCTAAAAATAGAATAAAATTAAGCATCAAAAAATACAACTATTAAACATTAAAATTAGATATTCAGTTTTGTTACTTACCACAACTACCACTAACACATGAATTATCATCATTTAGTGCATATGCTTCTACTGTTTTCAACCAACAATCATGATTATTTTTATTCCATGTCCATTTTGAACACTGTGGTAAATTATTACATTTATCAATACATTCTTCAAGCTGTAAATTACGAATTGGATTATAAGATGCAATATCACCAAATATTTGATTTTTATTATGTAACCGTTCAGTACATCTCTTTGGTGCTAGAAGAGAACAGTAACACTCATAGTAGAGTTCGGAATTCATCTTACAGATGAAAAAAATTAATATTTCAAATAGAATAACGAAAGCTGAGCATGTGTATTACATGAAAATATCAGTCATTACATTGACGATCTTTCGAAACGATAGTTATCAATATCACCATCATTCTCGAAAAATGTAATAGCTGATGTCAGTAGAGTCCTATGACCAAAAACAAAAGAAAATAGAATCTCATTTTGTTCATGATAGGAAATGGCTAATTATGCATGTTCTTCTGGTGTATACTGTGATATAGTAAACTAAAATCTAGGTTTTTTTTTTATAAAACAGCTTGTAAAGTTCGAAAACTACTACGAAAATTTATGAAAATCTACCACATAAAAGGAAAATAGAATTTTTAAACATTTCACTTCCTAGCTCGGTTATCTTTCAATACATTTATAAACAATAGTATAGTTCTGTATTTTTAAAATGACTTACCTGATGGAGGAGAACATTTACCACTAGTTATTATACTATTGTCAACAGGTGAACTACTCATTGGATACTTTAAAAAACATGCCCGATCAGTAGAACGAAATGCCCACGTGTAACAATCATTTGTTTGCTCACATTTCTGTCGGCATGCTTCAGCTGTTTGTAAACCAGATAAAGGACTATATGATGGTATATCCCAACCTGGATAATCTTTTCCTGACAGTATTTCATTACATCTTTGTTGAACTAGAAATAGAATGAAAAAAAAATATCAATAACGATATACTGAACAAAAAGAAAAATAGAGAAGACTCATCAGAAACTCCATAATACATACCTGAATTTCTGACTTTTAAAATAAGAATAGTAACGAACAGTATCAATGGTATAACTTGCATTGTGCAGAGAGTATGTTTTTTTTTTACTAGTACTTGATACTACTACTATAATCGAAAGATGTGACCTGCAGCTATGCTTAAGTTTTGTATATTCGTTGACTACCACGCAAAAAAAAAGTGGCGAAAAAATATCTTCTTTTGATTGGTGATGGGAGAGATAGATTTATTTTTTGCTCTGAGAGAGTGATTTTTTTTTCGACTAGGTAGAGGTGCCTACCATCAACATTGTAGAGGAAAATGGTGTATATATTTTTCTAGTTTTATCTTTCTATTCACTTGAAAACTTGAGCCCTCTCTGCATTTACGTAGTCTTTTTCGTCTTGTTTTTTTATCTAATCACCCATGACTGTCAATAACGAAAACAATCTATTGATCAATGATTATTCATGCATTACATTTATTTAGCTACAAAACATTGTTTATATTGTCCAAATAAAAAACAACGTCTCTTATTGGCTTCCCTCATTTGTTACCTGAGAGAAAAAAAATATCAACATAGTAACTTTAAGTAAAAATCACTGTCATATCCATCACAAGAAGACAATATCATAGAGAGTATACCGAGTATGACAAAAGTTTTATGACATCTCATAAAAATATATTTATTTAAAGAAAAAACAAAATAATAAAATAACAATAATATATTTCAAGAGCTACAATAGAGTACTACTAGAGTTAACTATATTAATTCATAATCAATTCATCTTCAAAGTTTTTTCACTGAATACACTCTTCGAAGGAAAGCACCAATTACTTCCCGTATATAAGTAATATCAATATTCTTTATCGCTTTTTCAATTTTTCAACGCAAATCGTTATTTTTTTTCACTTTATGGTATTCCACATGGTTGAAGATGTTATCCAAGATAGAATAATATAATGGATTAAGTTCTGGAAAATTTGGTGACCACTCTTTTTTTTATTGAAATGAAGAATTTGCGAGGTTTCTTTCACACTATTCTTGGGCTTTTTGATCAGTATGAGAGCTAGACTTATCCCGCTGGAAGCGGCAGTTTTGCTGTTCAAATAGTCGATCACCCTCCTTTTTATAAAATGGTAATAATTGATCATAATAATTTTTGCCACTCAGTCGTTCTTCTTATTAAGGGCCCCTCAGCAACGATTTCTCACTTGGAATAATACATTTGATCTGGAGGAATTTTCAGGGATGAGTGATCCCGATGAGATACACTTCTGTTAAAAATTTCAGCTTGATTGGTCACACTAAACCGGAATATCCAGCTTATTCACGGGTCATTTTTAGTCTTCAGGAGAATTGATATAACTTCGTCGCAAGATTAGGTAGACAGCTCGAGGTGGTTTCAGATTAAAGCTAATATCAGTGCACAACTTTTGTCTGAACAGAATTTTGAAATTCAATTTCATTCATTTTTTACGAGCATTTTTGGTGACATAGTCTAAAAATCAGCATAAAAAATGGTGGTTTAACGACAGTAAATTTCCAATTTTCTCAGTCCAGGAATCAACTATAAAAAAGGGCGTGAGTGTGGGTGTGGGAGTGGGTGGGTGTACTGTGTGTGAAGACAATACATACACCCACATCCACACCCCACACCTTCACTTGACACATTGTTCTTTCTCTATCAAATTTATCACACTCAGTTCTCAGCGACGATCGACTTTGGAAATGAATTTTTTTCAAGAAGAACTATTCACAAGATAGTATCCGATGAAAAGAATTGTAATCATCAATTGTGTATTGTGCAATATTAAAACGAAATGGTCGGAATTTACATGGACTTCAGAGCAATGTTTGAGGATTAATAATGGTTAAAAATCAGCACATGAATTTGAAATCGAATTTTATCTAATCAATAACCGAAAGACATTTAATACCTTCAGAAGAACATCTTGGCAAAGTTTTTCATGATTAAACTTCTGTCAATTCAAATTACTGTAAATTATGATTTAACTGGACTGTAAAAATCAAGTTCTGTGAAATCTTTTACAAGAGATTTGATCATCTATTCTTCTTTCTTGAACGCAACCAGATAATAATTCAAACTATAGATATTCTATTTATTCTTCTGTCATTATATCAGAAACAACACCTTAAAATGACAGAGCATATGAAACACAACAAAACAATCCATTTAGTTTAAGAATAAATAAATTTACAAACATGATCTATCTTGCTGTGGTATATTTTCTTGTTTTTAACATATGCACCGATTTGAACTTGATCAATGCATGTTTATTGTTGATAAATAGCTCGAATTTCCATAATCGACAAGCATCGCTTGAAAGCAACAAGATTGGCGATACGAACTTCAATCGATGATTGCATTGAATAACTGTTTATCTTGCAATTCAGCTAAAATTGCATTGGAAGAAGAACTTCTCATAGTATGTATATTCCACGTTCGATGCAGATCGAAGTTTTTCAAATCTTGTCCATTGATTCATATGCGATAGCTAGTTCGTGATTCAATGTTGGCTAAAACCATGTGTATCCACTGATCATCCAACAGTATTTGCTTCCCATTGTTGATATTCATTTTGTGATTAGCACGGAGACAGCTGTGTAAGTCTAGAACATAATTATATCCGATTTGTACAACTAATTCAAATTCACGAGGTAAGAAGAACCAAAAGGAAAATGAATGAAACCTGTCAAAAAGTGATGAAGGATACTTCTGGGTGTGGGTGTGTGAATGTGGCTGTGGGTGTCGATGTTCTAATGATCTCTTCCAACACCCTCATCCACACCCACACCAATCTAAAGACAATGTCATTGAAAATTGAATATCTGAAAATAAATTTGAGCAATTGATTTGAAATTGGCTACAGAAAACTTAGACGTTGATGTACTTCTAGCCAATGTGGTCCCGATCCAATTGGAGTAAGTTTGTTTGAGTATCGTAGGCCGTAGGTAATATAAAATGGCTGATCAACCAATGAAGAGCGTTTGATTGTATTATTAATTCTTGTAAAACTTTTTTAAAATGAATCTAAGGTACTAGTAATTTAAAATTACAATAGATTCAATTTTTAGGTCAGATCACACCCACACTCACACTCACATACCGCATTCACAATCTTTTTAGCAAAAATTCGAAATTAATATTCTTTCTTCACGATAAATTATTTTTTTTTATCACCTTGAATCAAAGAATCTTCATCGAAAACATACAATGAGTGGCTATTGTCATTAACTTTCATTCTTATATCTTGTTTTTGTCAAAGCTAATCTACTAGATTCAACTATTTTACTTCTACACGCGCATACTTGATATTTACTTCTAGATAAAATAAAAATGACAAAGACAAGAAAAAAGATTCAAGGAAAGATTCTCTTTTCTTTTATATTCAAACATTGATAAGAACAAAAAAAATCAACCGCTTTAAATATACTTTGTATGCAACATTTTATCATCGAAAGTTTACTTTAAGGACGTATGAAAAGCATAGTATTAGTTTATCTACTATTTATTACTGTTGCTCATAGTCACTCAGCTTGTGATGAAATATCATTTGTTACTCGAATTGCATGAGGTGCACGAGAACCAACTTTAATAACAAATCTAACATTCAAACCTCTTTCATTCTTTGTTATTCATCATGTTGAGGACCCTCCAAGGTAGATGAATTCCATTATAAGATAATGCAACATAGTTATTTTATGATTCATAGTTGTTATGATGATAAATCATGAATTGAACGAGTGAAAGAGATTCAAATTTTTCATT
>CAJNOL010005174.1:0-12443 GCA_905250125.1 Rotaria sordida
AAAGTTGGGAAGCCTAAATCGGTGTCAGAGCATCCAACGCTTTACTACATTGCTGGAAGTTTGCCGTTATAATTTTACCATCAGACTAAGGTTTTTTAAGGAAACAATAAGGGTGTGGGTGTGGGTGTGGGTCTGGGTGGGGGGTTGGGTGTGTGGGTGTGGGTGGGGTGTGGGTGCGGGCTGGGATATAATTAGAAACACGCTCCCACACCCACACCCACACCCACACACCCACACCACACACCCCACACCCATACCCACACCCACCCACACCCACACCACACCCAACAGCCTACACACACACCCACACCCAACAGCCTACACGCACACCCGCACTCATCCACACCCACACCCACACCATCCACACACACATCCAGCCACCCCACACCCACACCCTCATGTTTAATTCTTTTAGCAAAAGATTGTATAGGTTTTAGAAAATTCTCAAGTATTACTCATCAAAGAATGGCACATCAAGAAGGTAATGGTCTCTAAAGTGCAACACATTTTCTTGATTAACAAAAAAAATTTCAATATGTTTTCTGTTCACAATCGATTAACATGTCAAATTTGCAGTTATATTGAGTTCATACGGCTAGATAAACTTCAATTTCATTGACCATGAAATTAACTGAGTTAGTAAATAATTTCGTTTTATCCATGTCAATCTCGGTACATGGAATTGCATTGGCTGTTTCTAGTTCTGACTCGAATTCGCCAGTTCCCCGCTGGAATCCGTTTGATAGAAGATCAACGTTTGAACACGCCTCGAATTGTGAATCCTCAAGATACTTCATGGAAATCGACGGAGGAAAGTTAAATGTCGAATGTGCATTTTTATCTGGATCTGGTCGAATGATAATATGACCTATATAGTTCGAAACATACATCATTGGACTTGTAGGTCGTTGAAATTCCTGGAACATATGAATTTGTCCTCCTTCCTCGACTATCATTGGTCGTATTTGATGTGGATTTGTTAATGTAAATAAAAATTCTCTTCGATTGTATTTAACCTCATCAACATGATCAACCGGCCATCGATAATATATCTCATTTTTAAATCCTCCAAATAAATAACCAGGACCAGAATTTGATTTTGACTGTATAATAAACATCATTGAACCGTCTCTGTCACAACGGCAGTTAAATTCTTTCTTCGTAAATCCATCTCTTGTTCCTTTGTAGATTAATCGCCATTGTTGAGTTTTTCTCCCATAAAACTCATTTAGTTTTAGTTGATGTAAAAAAGAGAGAAGTGTTCCACCGTTGAAATAACAATCATCAAGTAGATTAATCCTGAACAAATGACGATCAATACTGAGTGGCTTTAATTGAACAACATTTGCACCATCTTTCATTTCCATCAAATTTGTTTGTGCTTTCCTTAAGTGATGTTCAATTGTCTTCAAAGGATTGTAGCTTACTTCATTATCTTGCAGTAAAGCATTTGTTTCTTCTTTTAATTTCTCAGCTGTTTGACAAAGATAGTTCCTTCCATTAACAAGTGCTTGATCAATTTCCATTTTTTTCTCTTCATAAAAAGTATTTAGTCGTTCAATACCTTGTTTATGCCATCCGGTTAATTTCTCCAAAGTGTGTTTTTTCAATGAAGCAAGATCCAACTGTTTTATTTCTTCATCCAACTGAATAATTTGAGAAGTTAATTCATACAATTCTTCTGTGAGTGATTGAGCATGTTCATTGAAATGGAAACGACATACATGTTTATTACAATGATCACAGGTTGTAGCAGATGAACGTTGACACCCCTTAGCTTGACATGGTGTTGATGTCAGTATCGGTTGCGAGCACATCACAGTAGCATTAGGATTTGCTCCCGCCATTATAGATGACTGATTTTGCTCAATCGGAAGAAAATCGTGAACATTTTTTCCCACTGAATTTGACAAATGATCAGAATCAACACATCTGCATAGATCCGTTATCAGTGATATTTGTCAAACGAAAATATTTTTTTCTATTGACAAAAGAACAGAATAAGTAAAAAAAAGAAGAAAAAAGTTATGTGTAAAGCATATTTTTGAGATTTCTATATACACGAATCAAAGACAGATTAATAAAAGATATCCAATTGCTTCATAAACCGAAAAATTCTATCTCTTTTAATAGTATTTTATACAGCGATATTTGCGCTATTTAAATATATCCAAGAAAGAATTTTCTTATCATAATTGTGATGTTTGAGATCAAAAATACAATTCGCAAGACTTTTGTTGTTAGTAGACAGAACTCTAATCTGACGTGAATTGTTCTGATGATTTTTGTGATTTTATTTATTCTGGTGGTTGAATTGAACAATCGTTCTGATGAAAATAACAACGTATTTAAACAATTTCGTCAAAAATAAAGCTGATATCCGTTTCTAGACTTGCGTTGATTCTAAAAATGCTTGGGCTGGATAGAGAGTTAAATTCTCTGTCGAATGGTGATATTTCTGAGAGAGGTCATCGGCCAAAAATTGGGTTTTGATCTAAAGTACTTGATTTTTATCAGGATATTCTACTAATATATCCTGTTAATATTCGTTCTGAGACTTGGGCTAACTCTTGAGGGTGAGTGTATAAGGACCTCAAGTGTACTCTTCCACCCGGACCTTTAAGTCTTGTTTCTCTAATGGTGCTCCTTAAAAATACCACCATTCGATAGAGAATTTTATTCTGTATTCAGCCCAACCATGTCTAGAGTCAGCTCAAGTCTCAGAACGAATATTAACAGGATATATTAGTAGAATATCCTGATAAAAATCAAGTACTTTAGATCAAAACCCAATTTTTGGCCGATGACCTCTCTCAGAAATATCACCATTTGACAGAGAATTTAATTCTCTTATATCCAGCCCAAACACTTTTAAAGTCAGCCCAAGTCTAGACACAGATATCCGCAAAAAATATTTGAATCTGCTGCTGACTTTTCTTGAGGGGTGAGTAATAAGCATACCGTGATCGCGATTTCGACCTTGCTAAAAGGTCTCATCAGACGGTTTTAAATTGTAATGTAAAAGATTCTGTTCTAATGATCGCGAAGATCAGAAACAAGATACCCATACATGCAAGCAACTAACCTATACATTCATGGAGGGAAAACAATAGGCACCGACTGAGAGTTCTCGGGAATCGTGATTCCACATGAAAAACTGATTACTTAGTGGATAAACTTGGTCAGTCAAATTTTGATTCAGTTTCACTGTTGATTTTAACGCATTGCACGAAAGAAACATAAATCAAAAAGCCAAATTATGTTAGCAAAGACAAGAGAGTCTCAAAGTTCCAAATTAGTAACCGAAATTCTCCGAGTATTAGTTTTAACCGCTTTTAATGGTGTTTGGTACGAAACGTGTTTTTCTTACGTTGTAAATTAGAAAGTCACGCTTTTGTTCTTTTTTTCGGACTTCTCTACTAAACAAATATGTAAGTATAACACTAAATCAAATTTTGAAGTTCATTACATGCTTCGAGATACGATACCAATTGATACTAAGTCACATAAGCAAAATGTCGATACATTAGGTTAGAATCGGTTATTTTATCAGCCAAAATCGAGCCAAATAATTGTGTTTTTAATCCAATTCAAATCTGGTTTTTAAGCTTTAAAGATAAATTTACTGTGTTTTTAACCGATTTTAAAATGCAGTTTTAATTAGTCAGCCTTTATAAATCCTTTACGAGTCAGCTAAGAAAACTGCACCGAGTTAGGCTAGGCCGGGCCAAGCAGACACAAACAACTTTAGACCGCGATACAGACAAGAGCATAAAAAATAACCCAACTTCGAGGTCTGGTAGGAAGCTACGAAGATTTCGTATGAAATTTATATTTTCTAATGTAGAAGATATTTCAGAGTATATAATCATCCTTCTACGGAGTACACTATATAACAATGTCAAAGAAATTTGCTTATATCAATGTGTTGCAAAAGTCATCACATGGGCGCCAACGCTTGTCGATTTAGCGTTACCTCACCTGTTTGTTGACTTTGTGTTATTTCTTTTTGTAAGTAAGAAAAAACCCATCGACGACAGGCAACAATGTGTGTCATTCTCCACTTTCTTATCAAATATTTACTATACAAGTGAGAACCTCTATTCAAGTATGCTATATGCAAATATATCGACTTTCCGCGTAAAAAAGAACAAAAACATATGCGTCAATCAACTTTTTTCTTTCTCTGAGGCTAACTCCTGCGACACAAACGATATACTGTATCGTAACCAAAGAATAAAACAAGGGTTTATGATGTTTTGTCGAGTCTTTTTGAATACATAAAATATGCATTGTAGACTTCTTCATCGATTGGTGATGGAACAGTATAGAAATGAAACTTTTGAAAAGTTAATCTCTCGAAACTATGTAAATCTTTGTGAAGAGCACAGATGGGTACCATACTTACGAGGGGAAATCTCCAACTCATTCATGCGATTTTGTTGGTACTTTGCTCACATGTGGGATCCCATGAGACTAGAAAAAGCTTAAAAGGAGAACAGTTTATAGGCCTTCCTTCTCGAGCTATGGTCATTTTACTACGTTTATCACCTATATGGGAAGGGATTGAGTGAAAAATCAAATTACTGAATTTCCATCTGGAATTTTGTGTACATGCACATCTTATGGTCTGTATATTAATCTAAAAGTTTTAGCCGAAACAAATGTTTCCTCTCGAAATATTGCCTCATCAAGAAAATATTACCATGCTACAAATATGTCAAGAAAATCGACTTTTATGGAAAAACCAATATTTCATGAAAGAAACATTGGTTTTGACTGCAACTTTTAGCCTGATATACAGGTCATAAGACCTACATGTCTACGAAAGCTGATTTGTCACTAAACTCCTTCTCATAGGTGGTAAACCAGGTAGAATAATTATACCTTGAGAAGAAAAGCTTATGCGCCGTTATTCATTTAGGCTTTTCTAAGCTTCATCGAATCCTATATATGGATAAGATATCAAAAAAAAGCTTAAATCAGTTAAAGACACGCCCTCGTAAGAAATATCTTATAATCTCTTTTATTTACTAGCAACCTCCAGCAGAAAAATGAAAATCTCGCAAAAAAAATGATCCGTTTTGGCAAAAAAAATGACTTAGCAAGCTGTTATAATTATTCAGTGGATAAAGAAATACGTTAGCAATTTCTCACAACGTGTTCTCTGACTGTAAAAACCTATTTTGAAACGATTTTTCACATCAAGAACAAACTTTTCAAAGATCATTTGTTATACATCTACAATTTCGCGTTTGCGATCACATTGTCTTATTTTTTTGGATGTGGGTGTGGCTCATTTTTTTAATGCGCACTCAGATCCCACATCCACATCCACACACACACCCACACCTTCCACACACCCACACACCCACACACCCACACCCACACCCACACCCACACCCACACCCACCCACACCCACACCCACACCCACCCACACCCACACCCACCTCCACACCCACCCACACCCACACCCACACCCACACCCACCCCACACCCACACCCACACCCACACCCCACACCGACACCCTCCAAATGTCAAAAGCGAAGGATAAAATTTTATCTGAATCTTGAATTCTAACGCATATGAGGTTGCCGTATAAGTGCGGCAAAAAAGCAAAACATAAAATTTTCTCTCAAGTATGAGTTGGGTGTGAGTATGTATAGGTGGGTGAGTGTGGGTGTGAGTGTGAATGAAAAGATCTTTTCTTTATCCACACCCACACCCACCCACACCCACACCCCACACCCACCCACACCCACACCCACACCCCACACCCACCCACACCCACACTCCACACCCCACACCCACCCACACCCACACCCCACACCCACCCACACCCACACCCCACACCCACCCACACCCACACCCTACACCCACACATCCACATCCTCGCACTCACTCTCATCTTCATCCTCACACTCACTCTCATGCTTACCCTCAAACCCTTAGTAATCATCTGACTTCATAACCAACTGAGTTGATAATCATCTGACTTTGTAATCAGCTGGCTGGGTAACCATCTGAGTTGGTAACCAACTCACTGGGCAATCATCTTATATCCCTAGCGAAAATCCTTGATGTTTCAGCGCCAGATCCTTGACAGATATACTCAGGATTCTGCAAGGATTCGCTGTTTTTTCCTGAGGAAACGACTAAATCCTGAAAGAAGTGTGTAGCCAGGGAATTGTAGGATCCTGGCAGGATTCCAATCAAGCTTTCCAAGGATCCTGACAAGTTTACCATTGTTTTTGAATCAGGATTGAGCTAGAAAATCAGTGATTCCTGAAAGAAGTGTGTAGCCACGGTTTTTAAGGATCCTGTCAGGATTCAAAACAAGATTATCCAGGATCTTGACAAGTTTATCATTGTTTTTAAACCGAGATTTAGTCAGGAAACCGATGATTCCTGAAAGAAATGTGTAGCCACGAATTTTTACGGTCCTGACAGGATTCAAACCAGGATTTCCTAGGATCCTGACAAGTTTGCCATTGTTTTTCAAATCAAGATTGAGTCAGGAAATCGATGATTCCTGAAAGAAATGTGTAGCCACGGAATTGTAGGATCCTTTCCGGATTTCAATAATTCAAAATTGAAAAAAAAATGATTTCTGATCACATCTTCCAGGCTTTGACTAGGTTTCATATAATCGAATTCCTTGACAGAATCTTTGTAGGATTGAACTGGGTTTCCTCGAAGATATAATCGACTTTCTTGACAGGATCTTTGTAGGATTGAAGTAGGTTTCCTTCAGGATGTTGTCAGTTTCTTGGCAGAATCTTTGCAGGATTTTCTAAATAGAATATAAATGAAATGAACACATAGAGTATCGATCTCTAGACCTTTAGTTTACATACCGATCAGCTTACCCAGCTGGATGCGTCATGTCATTCTATATCACTTCAATGTTCAATATCTTCATTTCTCACTTTAATGTAAAGTTCTATTTGAATTTTATGTAGATAGAAATTATTTCAACAAAATTCTGAAAATGCAATATTATTTTACATATTTATTTTAGTTGGTGAAATTCTATCATTTTTAAAAATTTAAATTCGATTTAAAAGATATATTTCGAATTTTTTTTATTTTAATTTGATTTAAAAAACACATTTCGAATTTTTTCTATTTCAATGTGAATTAACAACTATATTTGGATTTTTTTTAATTTTAACTCGATCGAAAAAATATATTTAGAATTTATTTATTTCAATTTGGTTCAAAAAAATATTTGGATTTTTTTTCGAACATAATGAAAACTATAAACAGTTTTTATCAAAAGGTTTGCTACTGATTAATATTATATATTTAATGAAAAAATTTCACCATGACTAAATTCAATTTAACACCCTAATTTAATGATTTTCAATTTGATTTTCCTGATAAGATAAAAAAAGAACTCAATATTGTAGTTCGAATCTCAAAGCAACTTTTATATAAACCTTAAAGAAGTTTCGAAAATATGTTTCTGAGATTTTTAAGATTCGTTCTATTTCTTTATTAAAAGTACCAAATCAAGATCAGAATAGAAATGCTAGTAGATCATTCACCTATCAAAATTTTGTTGTGTTCCAAATAAAAACACAATAACATCTTAAAAATCCTTCTATTTATTTTTGTTGAGATTGTGCTCAACATTGGTATTGAAATTCTGTTGTGATCTGTAGATTTACAAATCTTGAATGGATCCTGATCTAAATTTAGCTAATAACATGAAGGAGCTGTTTCATGCATTCTTGCTAGATCCTTGACAGCGTCCTGAAAATTAAATTTTGAATTGTCTCTAAACACAAATCTGGAAAGATCTCAACTGAATCCTCGTATTTTCCTATCAAGACCCTGCTCATACTTATACTTTTTTTAAGGGTTCGAAGTGTCTGTTCTTGAATAGTTCCTCGCAGGATCCTGATCGAAGCTTGGCAGGATTATTCAGTTGAGAATTCTCAGTAATCTTGTTTTATTCCTGGTAAGATTCTTCTCTGATATAACATAACTCTTGACAGGATCCTCATATCAGAATCCAGAACAGACTCTGGCATCCCACCAACACCTTGTAAAAAAAGAGGAAGAAAGAGGCTCAGCTTTCTTGGAAAAAAAGAGGATTTTTAATAAGAAAGAGGAGAAAAAGAGGCATATAGTTTCGTCCGAAGAAAACTAATACTCACTGGCACAATAGTACTACAAATCCGACAAAACTCGTACGTTATCAATATAGGTTGAATATGACTTGAAAGAGTAAAAAAGAAACGAAACTTCCAATTGTTCATAGAGATTTTTGTGCAATTGCTTATATATGCATTAGAAAACGGAAAAACATTAGAAAAATAGACTATTCTGTTTGCATAGCACCTGACTATAATATTACTTTATCTGACTAAGTAGGAACACAGAAATAGAAACAATCAGAATTCATTAAATGTTTTTTTTCTGCTTTTTGTTCCTTTTTTCAGATGACTGTGCATGTGAGAAAGGATTTTTTTCATTTTTCAATTTTCGGCAATTCTTCCATGATTTTGATCATTTTTCGCAAGTCAGTTTTACCTTTCCGTTTCCTAGTGTAAATTAATACATTGGTTGCAACGGTGCCCAGACAGCAGGTTTGAGAAATCGTTTGACTCCGTGCTATCGAAAACGCTTGATTTTTTCCAGTGAAATATGGTCATCTTTCTGTGTTCTGTAGAAAACGACTTATTTGTATTGGGTAGATTGTATGATCCTCTGCTTTTTGACCAGTTGGGCATCCCTGTTTGTTGCTATCGCATTCTATCATATCCGATTTCTTCCAAGTATCATGAAACCGTAGTCAATATTAACCCATGTCAAGCAAACATGCTTGTAATCGGAGAAATACGGCGTTTCACATCGCCCAGTATTGCGATCGTATAACTCCGTGATCGTATGCGCAGAAATATGATCGTTTATGGACAAGCAAAGCTTGTCAACGGCTTTCGTTTTACTCGGTATTACTTCGTATACGATTATATTTCTCCGTGTAGGATTTAGAGACATACGATCCTCCAAAATGTGATTGTATACGGAGAAACTCGAAGGGAGAGGGATTACTTCATTTTGACGGTAAATCAATCACGTAAGGTAATCTAGCAACATACCACGGCATCTGTAATCAACCAAGTAATTTTGAAGGATCAGATATTGCCGGATACAACATGAAAACTTTTATCGGTATCTGATAAGCAGAAATCTTCAACTTATGATATCATACTATCAGAAGTTATCTTGTCGAAGAAATCCCATCGAATCTGATAGGATTCTAGGATAGACCTAGCCACTCTGGAAACTTCTTCTCATTTTGACGCACGCGTTGCGCTACGAATTAGCTATCCATTGTTAGATTCATATTACAGGCTTCCCTGGGGCTGAGAAAAGTGGTCAAGAAAAGTGAGCCGATATTATCATTTTACATGTCGGTCTTAACCAGAAAAACTTGCCCAGATTGTGAGAGAATGATGAGGTCACATTGGAAATATAATTGAGTGATTTTGCCTCCACTAGAGAGCTGTAAAAATTGGATGCCAATTAGGATATGTAACGTTGCTAAAGTTGATCACTAAAATCATATAATTTAGCCTCCTTAGCTATACACCTCGATTGATCGGCACATCAGCTTGTGTTGTGATTTTTTCGTATGAGATGATAACATTAATCAATATATTCATGGATGTTTTCGCCAACAAGCTACTTTTTCGTGAGAAAAGAGGAAAAAGAGGATGTTTCTGAAAAAAGAGGCTAAAAAGAGGAATTTTAAAAGAAAAGAGGAAAAGGAGGAAAAAGAGGCGGAGTGAGATGCCAGAGAACAAATCTTGATTCAAATCTAATGAAATCTTGACAAAATCCTCCTTATGACTTTAATCAGGTTCCTGAATAGGATCGAAAGTGAATCCTGATAGGATCCTGCATTATCGATACAAAAAAAAATCCGAGCAAGAATTTGAACCAATTCTGGATAGAATCCTGAATCAAACCTGACAGGATCTTTAAGATTTATGATTCTTAAAGATCCTTCAAGTTTGTCTCAAGAAATAGACACGACTGAAGAAACTAAGCAGTGTCCTGTAAAGATCTTTACTAAATCCTTATATTCTCTTATCAAGATCCTGATTAGAATTGATACTGTCTTGCAAAATGTGGAAACGCATATTCTTGAAAGATTCTGAATAAGATCCTGATTGAAACTTTGCAGGATTAGTCGGCTTCGTATTCTGATTAATCTTGTTATTTTCTTGCCAAGATCCTCCTCTGATGTGAATATCAGTCCTGACAAGATCCTAATACGAAGATTTGACCTAGACTCTGACGAAAACCTGATAAAATCTTGGCAGAATCCTCTCTCATAATCTTGAGAGAATCATTGATAGGATCTTGAGTAAATTCTGGTAGGATCTTGTATTCTCAACTCAGAAAAATATCTGAGCAGGAACCTGAAGAAATCCTGAACAGGATTCTGTTTCACCTTGAAAAATCCTGGAAACAGGAATTACCAAGATTCGAAACAGGATCCTGAATAAAACTTAATAGGATCCTTGAGATTCAGGATCCTGAAAGATCCTTCCAGGGTTTCTCAAGGAATGAGCAGGGTTGAGACTAGGGATGGTACCAATTTGAGCTAGTAGCCGTTTGACTTGGTAGCCATCTCACTTGAAGACCAAGTGACTTGGCATCGTGGACTAATTATCTAAAATATCATTGTTGTCTATAAGACCGATAGAATGCAATTTACATTCGTTGTCGGTGATAAAATTTATTCAGCGACAATGGAATCGGCGAACTTTATTTTCAGCGAAATTCACGTTCGACGAAAATATACTGAATCATTTACTATGTTTGAGAGGCAGACCTCAGCTGGATATCAGTAAATTGTTTGCAGACAGTGTTAGCATTAAGCTGTGTATAGAAGGCAAAGATTAAGTTAGACAATGCACTTGATCGTAAGTAAATAGGATTTGTTCTTTGCTGTTGGTAACGAAGAGTTGACGTCAGATGACAAATTGTCGCCGAAATACTCGATATTGACATTAGGATAAGAATGTTTTGGTTTCAGTCTCCATCCAAACTACAATAAATACACGCGCAAGTCAAAATATATCATACATCATTTTCTCTTCTCTAGTGGATTTCGAAGAACGCTGCCATGCAATATTTCTTCACCGGTTTGCTTCTGACCTGTTTTCTCAATCAGTTATCTGTCGGACTGAGTGAACAGATGACTTCATGTAAGTGAGATCCTTCCAGCTCTCATTGAGATAATTGTACCAATATTCTTTCTCTCAAAGGTCAAGGTGGACAGATGACAATGGGCTTTTGCGATTATCTTTATGGATTAAGTGAATTCCGAATTGCAGCGACCAACAACACACGTGCAAACCCTAACCCTCAGTGCATCAATAGGAACGTTGTCAAAGCTGTTTTATTCAAGTGGCCTTTTCAACAAACACCCTCACTTGTCCATGTTGGATTATCGATGATTGACACACAGTAAATTTATTGTTATAACTATTGAAACGTTCAGTGGACGAAAACTGCTATTTTTGCATGTAGAAGCCATGATCGTAATGTCCGAATACAAGTGTCGGCAGAATCGATTACTCCATATGGGTTCAATCTCCGTTTTCGATCCTGGGGCGATTCGTTGACACAAAATGCAGCTGTCAGCTGGTTCGTCTGTCCATAAATGTATGCTTGACTCTTGCATAGCAATACAATAATAATAAAACGTAATCGCTCTGCTCTTTTTCTATAAGAATAATTAAATTAAACATAAGGAATTCATGACAAAAACGGCGGTATGCAGTTAGCAAGGGAAAGTCTTTAGCTGTGTCCCGGGAACTCCAATAAAAATTATGTGGATTTGTCAAGTTAAGTGTACCTATCTCAAGTGTAAAACAATTGAGTACTGCGGCTACGTGGGTAAAAAATTATAGTCGAAGCATTTTTCAAAAAACTGACGCATATACTTTGCTATACAGTTTTTTCCTTAAGAGAGCACGCATGAGACCATCAAGAACTCGAAGCACTCGTCAAAATTTAAATTTTTGATTTGATATTCTCATCTTGTTCAACATCATATAAAACCTCTAAATCCAAATTTTTAGCACATTTCGATAAGCTGGTGAAAAGCTAGCCAGGCGCGACTTTAGGAGTACTCATGAGGTTACATGAACAATATCAGCAAAAATCATCTCTATAAAGTTGAGTTGTTTAATATGGGTATGGGTGTGGGTGTGGGTGTGGGTGTGGGGTGTGGGTGTGGGCGTGGGTGTGGGTGTGGGTGTGGGGTGTGGGTGTGAGCGTGGGTGTGGGTGTGGGTGTGGGGTGTGGGTGTGGGCGTGGGTGTGGGTGTGGGTGTGGGGTGTGGGTGTGAGCGTGGGTGTGGGTGTGGGTGTGGGGTGTGGGTGTGGGCGTGGGTGTGGGTGTGGGTGTGGG
>CAJNOL010005175.1:0-12442 GCA_905250125.1 Rotaria sordida
TAAAATTCAGATTGTCCATTTCTGAAAACCTTGTGTTCAAGTTTTGTGTGATCAAGCAGGAGTGTCTTACATAGTTTGGATCATACTTCTTTCTAATTAATCAAATGAACAAAAAGAAAGAAAATTAACCAAACAGTTTTAACTGCCAAGCTCTTTCTTTCAGAAGTAATATTCTTAATAACAAACTATTCATAGCAAAATATCTGTCAACAGTTTAGAGCATGGATTACCAACCAGTCTATTGCTTTTCTCACGATCTTCTGTAAATATGTCTACAATTGATCTTCTTCTAATTTTTCAAAGAAGTTGAAAATTTTCGCTGCGAATAACTCATAATCGTCAAAAGCAATTACCCTACGTTCAAATTTATTCACGCTAATAAGATAATAATTAATAATATGAACAACGAACGATTTTCATATTTTCACTAAACAAAACAAAGATAATGTTTCATCATTGTATTCAATAAAAACTTCCGCAAGAAAATTTTGCAATGTGTAATGGATAGTTCTATCTAAATTCATTAAAAGTTCTTTTAAGGAAAAATGTTTGACAGAAATCAAGGATTATGTGTAATGAATTTAGTCGAATACTTTTGAATCATTCTCGTCAGTAAGGTAGCCAGTGTAGTAATATGACTTTGCCGATTTCAACGATCAATTAACTCCAAAACAGATATGTTCTTTATCTTTATCTCATGACTTTACTATTTCATTGCTTTGAACTTACTCTGCAACACAAAAAACGAATGCAAATAAAGACTCATTTTCATACAAAAAATAAATTACGGTGTGCATGCGAGTGCCGGTATAGATGTCATACAAACACTCAGCACTAGTCGCACTGCCCACATCCAGATGCACATACCCACCCATTTTCGAATACTATCCTAAAAAACCATTGCCTTATAATGTTCGATCAGCTGACCGAGTCGCAACGTTTGCTTCGAAGTGAACAAAAGAGGTGAACAGAAGTCTCTTGATAGATGTTCGTTTGCCATGTAATCTTCGATCAGTTTACTGTTCTGTTGTATGCCGAATATTTGAGTCCTTTATCGTCCGCAGAAATTGAGAATTGTGTGTAATTTATGAAAGACTGAACCTAAGGTTTTGTAGTTGACGTTTTTGAAATATGTGCTTTTTGCAGTTAACTTGATTTCTTAATGGTGTTTGGATTGGAATATAGGTGAAGGCTTCTCAGCGTTCTGATTGTTAGGGTAGCATATGTAGGTGAGGTTGACTAGTAAATGTGTACTTGGTGTGGATGATGGTTTTTCTTGAGATTTCTCGTTGATGTATGCTTGTATTGAAGCGAAAAGCGTATATGGTGATGTGAGGGACTCGTCTGATATCAGTGATTGGTAAGTTGCTGTAATGGGTGTTGTATGTTGAAGAATCGTGATTTAGTGATGTAATTGTGTAGCAGAATATATGATTGGGATATGTGAGCATAGGGGAAGAGGAAGAAGCGAATAGCTGAGCCGATGTATGTGTTGAGCAGGTTTGATTGAGGTTTGGGAGCTGGTGGCAAATTGTGCAACTATGGAGTACTGTGAATGGGAATTAAGAATTGTTTTACGTCGCAACACCGTTTTAATAGTCGAATCTAGTTGTACTTTACCTGAGTAGTTGACGTTTTTATTCAGGTATTTACAATAAACTTATTCTTTGTGTAACCACTGGGGGGAGTGATCCATCTGTTTTGCGTTTGGTCGATCTTATGTCCGTTGGGTATTCATACGAAGATTGGAATTTTCGAAATTTCGCGGCAGATTGTTTTTGACTGAATAAATGAAACTTTGTAATCGTGAAAGTTGGCAAACAATAACATTTTGTGTTGTTTTAGCGCGAAGTCGGTGGTTTGTATAGCGCTCTCTGAGAATTAACTGCCTGAAATGACAAGCAAACATTGTTGTTTTTCTCTTGTTCATAGATAGTTAATAGTAAAACTACTTCAACGTTAAAAATCCAAGTTTAAACAATGCCAATAAATGTATTCTGAAAAGCCACTTGCGTTTATTTATCCAAAACATCTGTTTTCTTCTCAGCGTTGCGAAAGAAACTCTGAAGTATTTTAATCAAATGTGGATTACCTGGTTGCTTAGATTACATGCTTCAGTGTTCCATTCATATCTTTCGTAAGCCAACATCTACTCTAAGACTAATGAATTTTTCAAAACCTTCAAATGCAAAGTTCATTGGAAGTGGTGGGATAAATCGTCGTTACTACGTCCAATAAACTTTGACCTTCGTAGTTCCTCAATCAAAATCGAAGTGTTACTTAGAACAGTTTTAAGTCAAATCATCGTTTTCAGCATTATCATTAGTGCAATAAAATTTTCGAAAAGGTTATTTTCGAGAAAATGAAGTAATTTTATATAAACTGAAGCTAATCATAAATCAAAATCCTTATCTTGATTTCCCTTGAACTACCTCGGATTAGATTATCTCGAAGTCGCTTTCCATTTGCCGAATCTAGATCCCATCATTGGCTGTAGCGATCGACAGTTGGACTTATTACTTTTCACTGTTCCACCTCGACCACCTTTTCGATTGTGGTAGTATACTTATTTTAACGTAAGGCAACACAGTAATTGTGTTTTGAATTTATGCGTTTCTTAGATTTAATTTAATTTAATTCATTGGACGCTTTCTATTTTAGAAGCTTAGTATTTATGAATTATTCATTTAGTTTCTCTTTCAAATATTCATCTTGGAATTATATATATTTTCGAAATTATATATTGAGAACAAATACTTTTCTAACACCTTATAATCTCATCATCATTAATAATAATCACGGTTAACCCTGTGAGTAGCCGGACACAATATGTAAAAATTAACACTAGATAGTTCTGTTCGTTGTTCTCTATGATGGTAGTCATGTACAAAACATATATTGTATGAAAATAGATAGCCTTTTGTGTCAGTTCAATCTCATATAGTTCATTTAAACACAAAACAACTTTCAAGTTATTCTTCTTTATCATTAAGTGCTCAGCGCTTGTTTTATCAGCACATATATATTGTTCTCCTGCTCTTCTCATTTCTCATTAGTATATTATCAACGAACGAATGATAGAAAAGAGAGAAAATAAACAAAGTTACGTGAAGAAGAGAAAAGAGAAGATGCAGCGATTTTTTTCTTTTGAGTTACACGTAAATACAGCAATACCTTCTACATTGCTAAGAATAAGCAAATGAAAGTGACTTGCTCACTGTTCGTGTCAATGCACGCTATATAACTGAAATGGATATTGTGAATAATTTTAATAATTCTCAAGTCTTGGTAAAACGTCAACATACCATTGCTTATTTATGATAATCAAATCAGTTTGCTCTTGTTGATATCGAAGATTTGATCTACTTCTGAGCATTATAAAAATAATGAGATATGATATCTTAATTTCGTCATGAAAGTCGTCGTACAATTTTTCTACAAACACTGTTATTTTTAAATACGCTCTCAATAAAAAGTCAACGTTATTTTTACGCTTCATTGGTTGTTGTTTATATTGAAAGAAATAGAAACGTGGAACAGAAAAAAAATGCAGTACTCCGTCTACGATCAATAAGTTTATATCAGATAATGACAGTTCCAGCTGAACAGTCGAGAAAAACTCAAAAAATCGGTGGATAATGTATGAATCTAAACGCAAACAACAATGAATTTTCTTTTGCTTTTTATTGTATTATATTTGCCAGAGCCAAGAAAATAATTTTAATTTCAACTGAAATCAATATATTCTAAACATATGAAAAAAAATAAACGAATTCAAATGGTATATAATTTCAATGGAATAAAATTTATTTTGTTTTTCTAAAGTATCAATTTAAAAAAGAAACACTGTTTTCCGTCGCATATTGACACCAACTGACAAAAACAATACTTAAACGTCAATCTTTTGAATAGCATTTCGTAGCAATATTTTAATTTTGAACGAATCTCACACACGTCATCAGGAATATCCAACATAAAAGTATTTCAATATTTCCTATGCAAACGACACAAGACATGAGCCATATTTAATATTAACTACTTTTCGTAGAAAACAAAACCAATCAAGTTCTATAAAATTTTCTTAACAAAACCATTTCAAATAATTCTCCTTTTCTTCAAATTCAAATGCACAAGCAAATCTAATCAATTCATTGAACGAATTAAGCTACAGAGACAAAAACAACGATTTTTCTAATAAAAAAAATCGCAAAAAAAAACTATTGATATTTTTTAATTCTGGCAAAACTTAAACGAGCAAATCAACTATTGCATTCTGTTTCTATGTTTTTATCTTAATAAATGATCATTTCTTCTACAAGTATATTCCATGAATCATCATTACAAAAAAGTAAAACATGGAAAAGCTGTTCTATAGGCTCAGAGCATTCTCCAATAAAAAAATTATTTTACTGAAGGATATTTATTTTCTAGTTTTACATTCAACTATATATTAGTCCATTGATCTAAGTATACCGAAATTTGTAAAAAAACTTTAACTAATTTCAACTGATATTTTAACGAATTTTTAATTATTTTTGCAATATTTTACACTG
The DNA here is from genome assembly GCA_905250125.1 of Rotaria sordida. NCBI lineage: Eukaryota > Metazoa > Rotifera > Eurotatoria > Philodinida > Philodinidae > Rotaria > Rotaria sordida. The sequence goes on from CAJNOL010005175.1 coordinate 4,554, forward strand.
CATACTAGCAAAACCTGTCGGAAAATTTGCGGCTTGGCGGCGATGCTCGCACGTGGGCCCAACTCCCAAGTGACCGGCGTGTAAAATGCATGGAAGTCGTAAAACATGTGTGTGTTTTATTGTCTTTATTACAATTTGGCTGAACATCGAACAAAATTAAATAAAAATCGGTTAAAAATCAATGAAGTTCACATAAGCACAAATTACACTATATTTCACCAGTTTTACTGACTTCGAAGCAAACGTTACGACTCGGTCAGCTCATCAAAGATCACATCGCAAACAAATATTCATCAATATACTTCTGTTCACCTCTTTTGCTCATCTCGAAGCAAACGTTGCGACTCGCTCACCTGATCGAAGATCACATGACAAACGAACATTCATCAAAAGACTTCTGTTCACCTATTTTCCTCACTTCGAAGCAAACGTTGCAACTCGCTCACCTGATCGAAGATCACATGACAAACGAACATTCCTTATTAGACTTCTGTTCACCTCTTTTCTTCACTTCGAAGCAAACGTTGCGACTCGCTCACCTGATCGAAGATCACATGACAAACGAACATTCCTTATTAGGCTTCTGTTCACCTCTTTTCCTCACTTCGAAGCAAACATTGCGACTCGCTCACCTGATCGAAGATCACATGACAAACGAACATTCCTTACCAGACTTCTGTTCATCTCTTTTCCTCACTTCGAAGCAAACGTTGCGACTCACTCATCTGATCGAAGATCACATGACAAACGAACATTACTCATAAGACTTCTGTTCGCCTCTTTTCCTCATTTCGAAGTAAACGTTGCGACTCACTCACCTGATCGAAGATCACATGATAAACGAACATTCATCAAAAGACTTGTGTTCACCTCTTTTCCTCACTTCGAAGCAAACGTTGCGACTCGCTCACCTGATCGAAGACCACATGACAAACGAACATTCCTTATGATACTTCTGTTCACCTCTTTTCCTCACTTCGAAGCAAACGTTGCGACTCGCTCACCTGATCGAAGATCACATGACAAACGATTATTACTCATAAGACTTCTGTTCGCCGCTTTTCCTCACTTCGAAGTAAACGTTGCGACTCACTCACCTGATCGAAGATCACATGACAAACGAACATTCATCAAAAGACTTGTGTTCACCTCTTTTCCTCACTTCGAAGCAAACGTTGCGACTCGCTCACCTGATCGAAGATCATAAGGTAGTGGTTTTTTAATGACATGTGGCAAGATTGTGATCAATTATATTTTGAGATGCTCAAGCAGAGCTTTCGACTTCATTATTAATTTAGAGATTTCATAGTAACAGAATATTCTGAACCAATCATCTCTTTATTAATTTTATGAACTTTCTTGCAATGTATCAGATTCATAGCATGATTTTATGTTTATATGGCAAATGAATAACCATGATCACTGCTACGTTCACCTATATTAGTGGAATGATCAAGATTTGAGAAATTCCTATTAATTTATTATCACATGTTAAATGAATCATCTGAACGAATATTTTCACTTATATTACTCATTTTAAATCAAACCATGCGTATTTATGAAGACTAGTCATAGAACACGTGACAAAAGAATAAAAATAACGCTTCTTAAAACAGCTCGATTCACGCATTTTGATTTCTTTTAAGCTATTGGTAGAAATTCTGTTAGCTGATTAAATATCTCATAATTTATGAATAGAAATAAAGCATGTTGTGTTCCACTATAATAATTCATAGGAAAATTAACCATTACATTTCTCAAATGAGAAAAATTTCAGAAAATAAATGAATGAAAGTATTGTAAGCATTTTATTTACCTGTGCTGTCATCGCATCTTTAAGTTTGAAGCAAAATTTACAGTTTGATGAACATATAGCACAGGAAGGATTCACAATAGCGTTGTATTCATTTATTTTGATCATATCAATGGATGGTATTCAAGTTAATGAATTAATAATAGTTTATATCACGCTGGAACAGTGCAAACGAGGATTTCATTCATATATTTTTCCGATATTCAGATGAAAGATGCTAAATTATTTAGCTCATCGAAGATTACATCCCAAATAAATTATTTTCATCAATGTCATATTCATCTATTACTCTCGTTTTGGAAGAAAAGACTACTATGTATTAATTTGGTCTGACAATGCACAACTAGTGAACAATCATGATTGATCTTGCATTCATCTACCTCTAGAATTTTGTACAAAAGCATCCGGTTCATGTAATTTATCATACATCTTACAGTTAAGGGATTATCATTCGCCAATCATTTTATTCATTTATTTTTGTTTATATCCAATAAATACTGCGAAGCGATCAAGTTGATCAATAATCAGAATATTAATGAATGATGCTTACGCAAAATTCGTGCACTTATTTCGTGGACTCTGGAATCGAACATTTGAGTAATTTTTTACAGCGGAAATGTTATGGTAACTCAATAAAACTTTCGTAATCTTTCTTTTTCCAATGTTTTTGTTCATTGATGTAGCATACATTGAAATGAAGGTTTATAATATATCCTCATTTTAGCGATAATGTAATGAATGATTTATCACGATTCTTGTGACAGTATTGATCATCTATTTCACTCACTTTACATTGAATATTGTGAATCATTGAGTTGTTCAATGATTACATGAAAATGGAATCATTTTTATTGCATACATATTCTTCAGTTATTGTATTTCTATCAATATATAGTTTTTGAGTTATGCGGTCAATCAACATTCACATGAAAAAAGAATCATCAAGATCCACTAGTACTGTTCATTAACTTTGATCGCTTGCCAATTATATTTTGCTTTCTATTCAAAAGTGAATATCACATGTAAAATATATGGCTATCTCCCAGGTGGCTTGAAGATTGGATTCATTTATTTTACTTCCATGAAACCTATGGCACAAAAATAATCAATTTTTTTCGAATCATCGATTAAATGAATAATTATCATCTCCAGTGAGTTCTGTCCACATATGTTGTCTACAGTACCCTACAGATTTTGATTGAGTAATTCATTGATGTCTCACACGAAACATGAATGATTTGAAAAATGCCAATCACCACATTCGTTGATGTTAGTTATTCCTAATCAAAGCTAATAATCTAGTAAGCATAAATGAGATAACTTGCCAAATGAATCGATTGAATCAGGATTCTGTTCATTTATTTGTCTTTGAGCCCAGAACAATCATGTGAACGGCATCTGCTGATTCAAAACCACATGAAAAATGAATAATCATAACGACACTTGTGACAACGGGCACAAACATTCAATTACAAAATGTTGTTTGCTGCCAAACGCATCGTTGAAGTTGGGTTAGTAAGTGACGTTTACATGGCAGACGAACCATTCTTAGGAAGACAGAGTTCATTTATCATCTTTTTTATCAGTGAAGCTAAGAAGCTCTTCAGCGGATCATAGTTGACAGAAGAAGTGAATTGTTAGAACGACCTTTAATGCTTTGTTCATTTAATTTTCACCTTACGAATACAAGTTCTGTTACAATTAGCTATGAAAAAACCATATAATACATGACTTCTTACGACAATAGTTATGTTCATCTACTCTATTCTCTCAAGAGCAGACCTTTCAAGACGCTTTGCTGATCAGTGGTGATTAGAGAAATATATAAATCTTATCTAGTCTCTTACCAGAAACATCGAATTCTTGAGGCTCTAAATGAAAATACTAAGTTACACCGTCACATGCGGAAGAGATTGTAAATTTAGTAAATTCCTAAAAACTAGTGCATGATTTCAATGAAATTTGTGAGCATATCGTATCAAAATACTTTTAACACACGATAACATTTTCAGTAGTGGATAATGGGACGGGCCGATGAAAAAGTGTTAATTTTAATACGAACCTTCTTCATTCAACATAAAGTCATGTTTTTCACAGGGAGAAAGAACTGAAGAATATAATTATGCATCTATCATTCACTATTCTTTGTACATTTCGGTTCCAATGGACACTACTTTCTTAGAGTGAAAAACTAATATGATTCTTATCTCCTTATGATTTTTTGATTTCTACTTATGACTTCAGAACTTCTCGAAGTGTGTATATCGGGGCAGCTCTTAGACCACATCTATACACGTAGAACAACACCGTCATCAAAACTCGCATGCACATGAACATCATCACTTCATTTTACGTTTTCTCAAAGTGTGAATTCGACAACATGTCTCCAACGGTTATGGCATTCTATCTTACTGGGAGAGAATGTTAAATACAGTTTTAAGTTTTTTCAATTTCGTTGAAAATTTGCTGACTTCATGCATATCTCAGGACTAAATTTTGGAAAAAATCTGACAAAAGAAAACGACGACAGTCATTAGTCTCAAGTGTCAACTATAACATGAAAAGAAAAGAATAGAATTTTTCAGTCGCAGCCGTCGAATGTTGTAGAAGATTCTAAAAGGTGTAAAATGGGTACCCTCACTATGTGCCGAAATTCCATTTTAATGGCATTTCATAGCATGAAGTTCCTCTTCTCAGATGAGAGTTTAGAATCAAGCAAAAATCGGATTTTTTATAGAATTCTTGGTAGAAACTAACAGAAATTGAAAAGCTGACCATTCTTTTGACTCAAGTATTTTTTGAATATTTTTCAAGACTTAACGTCGAAGGCGACTCTACTAGCAATAGCTATTTGAAAATGACACTCTAGAGAGTACGATTAATGAAATATTGCATACATAAGACTCATCAACTTCTTTATGTCGAATACACTCATTCAGTTTCAGTTATTTTTAATTTTAAAAACGCCATTTGAATTCACATTATCTAAAACAAAGCAACGAACTTATCTGAAAGTCTATAAAACATCTTTTCAACATATTAAGTTGATATCTCAATTTTTTATCTTTGAAATGAAAATCACGCCTAGTTAGTTTGATTAGGAAGACACTGGCATATGAAATATAATAATCAATACATAGCGCATCGACACAAATATGTTTGCTGTAAACCAACACTATCAAAATATGGCATATAATCATAAGGAGTTCGACGACCGTCGTTGTACTCATTTCTGAAAAGGACTTAAAATTGATAAAGCGCTAAGAATTCTTTATCAAAAGAGAATCTTACATTGTTGTTGTAGACAACATGGATATTTCTCAGCTGAAAATCGCTGATAATTCATTAGTTTTGAGCTTTCGCTGGCTTTCAGCTACAAGTAATTTTATGAGAAAACGATCAAGATATGAAACATTTGGATATAAACGATCTTATCATATAATTTATGATGATGTTTTATTTTCGTAGTTTTGTGCCATATTCTAAATCTGCGAATCAGATCCACTACGAGAACATGAATTTCAAAAAGAAAGCTTTCAAAAATATAAGTAACATATAAAACTGATGATACAAAGTACCCTCGCATGTTTTTATTCATAGGATTGCGTTTTTTCGCCTCGTTCAAATCGTACAAAGCTTATTTTTATAACACCCTTAGGGACGAAACTATGCGGAAGAGAAGAGAAGTACTCTTAAAAAGTATCTGCAATTGCCTGTAAAAGGTCTACTTAAAATGTCGATACATATTTCTCTTCAATAGATGGGTTCCGAAACAAATATTTTTTTGTCGATTAATAGAAATCTTTTGTTACAAAGAGTGTATGGTTCATATTTGTTACTCCTAAGTAACTGAAGCGAAACGAAAAAAAACGAAACAATTAGATGATAAATTTAGATTTTGATATGAATTCGTTAGAAATATCTTGTAGATAACAGTTAATTATATCTCACTGTCAGTGTACATTATGTTTTCGACAAGTTTATATAAAAAAAATAAATCAGACGTGAGCTTATTTCTTCTTTTTAATATCTGATTTCATTTACTAATATGTGACGAATACAAATCATACGCTATTCGAAAGAGGAGAAAATTTTCTGTCAACTGATACAACATATTCGTTTCGCAACATGTTGGTCAAAGAATTATAAAGGACAACATTTTGCATTATTTTTCTGAATTTCACAAAAACGGGGGATTCCTTGGCAGAGTGCTTTTATGTCTTTGTTGCGTAGTTTCGTTCATAAATGTGTTCTAAAAATAAGTTATATATGATTCCAAAGAAGAGAAAAACCTCTATATTACTCTAAGGAAATTTCTTTTTAGCACTCTTTTCTCGAAGAGGAATATTGATAGACTTTTCCGTCATAACTTTTGCGTCGTATGTTATTTTCTTTCTCTAGATATCTTAAGATATCGACAAACATTTCTTTTTTTGTTTGCATGACTTCATACAGAACTATGTAAATACATCATTCATATGGTTATACAAACTACAGGGAGGAATAATATGCAACCAACGTCCACATTTACGGAGATACCTTGTTATCAGAGCTATCTGATGAATAAAAAAATTGCAAATGTTTGTATCATCTGTATTCAGCTGCATGAGTGCCTACGCGCTCTATCCATTTTGTTCTATATCGCATATTTACATAATAAATAGTAGTAAGGATGTGGGCGTAAGTTTGGTTCATCTCTAGATCCATACCAGTCCTGCAGCCTCACTTATCCTGTCCAACTTATCCCTTCAAGCTGTGACTTTTTTATTTATGAAAAAAATTCAAAGTATTTCAATATCAATACATTCATGTGCGTTTTGATATTTTCGACTAGCATTCCATGATTGGAAAGAATATGCTAAGCAGATTTTCTGCGTCAACGAAAACACCACAAAGTTGTTCTTTAAATTGTTAAATTTTTAACAACTGCTCAAATGATCATTTATCAAAAAACAATGGGCGGAAACACGTTAAGTACATGAGTTCATGCATACAGATATAATCTATTTCTTTTCATGATCGGTGTTTTTCTAAGTTTCATATGTCTATCGAGAAAAATTCAGCTCATCAGTATGTTATGCAAGATGCTTAACAAAAGCCATTCTATGTCTATGATTACTTTTGCATACCAGATTAGAAAAGAACAATCAACAAATAGAACAACATTTATTTTCTTTTTTTTATTCATATCTCCAGAAGTACATACAAACAAGAATATGATTATTTCCATTATATTATAACGCATTTTTCTAACACATCTAAGGATAGAAAATAATAGAAACTATGTATATGAGGAAAGTCGTCGCAATCAAAATGATTAATCAAAAATGAACATTGATCTATTTCATAGATGCCATTATACAATAGTTTCGAAAACAAAACTCGAGTAAACCAATATTTTCTCTTTTTACGTGAACTTCTTTGAAAACTATTCGAAAAAAAAATCGCTCTATTCTTAAAATAGTTGTATTTCTCTTGGAACAGTATTGGGCACAAAAATGCATTTGATATTCAGGTGCACTTAATTGAAATTTGTTCAACAGATTAGTAGAAAATTTTCATCTTCAAACTCAAGTTTCTATTTAAAATGAATTATGACATGATCTTCTATTGACAAAAAATATCAAATCTTGTTTGAAAATGGCAGAAAACATGGTTCAGAAAACAGTTTCCTTTTTTTTTAAAAGCCTATCCTACCTGATTGTTGAATAGTCAGGAAAAGTTATGTTATGAGCCTATATATGATTCAAAAAAAATTAATGGGATTAGACAGAACGATTTTCTTTGAAAGTTCTCCTGAAATCTAAATACTCAAAGATTATTGATAAAAAATTCACTTATGAACAGATCATTCATTTGACCCCGTCTTCTTGTTACTAGAAATACTTAAACATACTTTGTATTGATACAAAAATATTTAATAATTCAGTGAGATGTGAATGTCACCAGAAAACAACAAACAAAATCCCGAAAGACATGACGTTTTTTGGTAGTAGTACTCCGAGAAAAGTCGAGGTATATTGGAAACGGAATGATATTTTTTTTCGATTAGGTTTCGCAGCAATTTATGAAACAG